>RJWJ010036409.1:0-16104 GCA_004363605.1 Indri indri | reverse complement strand
GGGGTCTCGCTCTTGCTCAGGCTGGTCTCGAATTCCTGAGCTCAAACAATCCGCCCGCCTCGGCCTCCCAGAGTGCTAGGATTACAGGCGTGAGCCACTGCGCCCGGCCCACATAATAAAATTCCAACACATATTTTCTTCTTCGATTAATAAACCTTGAAAATATGTTTAAGGCAATAAAATAAATGGAATCAGAATTTACCTTATTGAGCTGATGATCCCCAAATTTATCTTGCAATTATCACTAGTCCATCATGTCTGATAAGGTATGATTTTTCTAAGTGATGACAAATTAATTCCAGTTTAAATTTAATATTATAAATTCTGACATTACGTTGATGACAATAGCGTTTCTGTGCTAGTTTTTCTATACCATGTGCTTTTGGTTACCAGTTTCATTAAAATAATTATAATGTTTCAAATAATCTCATGTCTCCAAATGTGCCATAGCACAAAGCTGACTGTCAAATAAGGCCTCTGTTCCGTTGTACGCTTGACTCATCCTCTGTTCTATAATTTAAAACTAACTGGAGAATTATAAAGGCTATTGAAAATGAGCTGCTGGTGACTCTGATCAAAAAAACAGTATGATTGGGAAAAGGAGAAATAATACTCATATATTTTCAAAGCAATTTCGCATTAATTATCTCATATAATCCCCGAGTATATTTCACTTATCACAGTTATAAATTTTCTGACTGCCAAAGCCACACACTTTTCACAATCACTGCATATCAACATGGTCCATGCACAAAACCTTACACGTGTTCTTTTTCCTTCTTCTCCTGTGCCTGATTTTATATAGCACCTTTACCCCCTGCCAGTTCTCTGGCCTCTCACACGTATTTACAGGAGTCAGCATTTCCCTTGTCCTAAAATCATGTTCAAATTAGGACCCCGTGTGTTTCCCTTTTACCTTTCTTTTCAACCTGATCACATAAACTCTTTCTTTGGGTTGGGGGGATGGGGAGACAGAGCTGACCCAAACTCTTTTTCTCCCTAGAGTATAGAAAACTCTACCTAGCCTGAAACAGTGAATACCTTTCAGAATTATGTCCCCCTCCTCTCTAGATTGGTTTAACCTAGAACTACCCTGCAAACCATATGTAGTCAAATAAGGGAGCCCAAGAAGGAACCCAGCAAAATGACATGGGAAGTTTGCTGAGTAAGGAATCCCAGCAGTTACTGAGTTTGTGAACTTCCCAAGGTAGCTATTCATCCATCCCACCTCCCCCAGCTGGAACATGGGGCTAATTCAGTTGCTCCTAGGATTCACTTAAAACACATATCCCACATTGGGGTAGCTAGTATTTTCCAAGATTTAAAGTCAAGTAAGTATTATGAAACTTTCTTTGGGATTTGACAAAATTATTATTCAGTACATTTAGATAATATGCAAGTGGGAGGAGCCTCACATAAAAAGGGAAATAAATAGGGATTTGATATCTTTTATGATGTCTTTTGTGACTGTGGAAAAATATTCCCTGCTGGCCAGAGTGTGTGAAACTCAGCCTCCCGCTTTGCTAGAAACCCTGCTTCATCGAAAGGTCAAGAGTTAAAAGTACTCAAACAACCTGATGTAAAATTCCACTTATGACAACACCTCCTAATAGAAATAATCTTAAATGATTAAAAAAGTTGTAAGCCAAATATGTTCACCACAGGAAAATTTATAACAGCAAAATAAGAAACAACATAAACATCACAAGGAAGTAGCTAAACAAGAAGGCATCCATGCACTGTAATAACATCCATCCATTTTAAAAGCACACATTTTAGAGTTTGTGATAACAAAGTATTAGGTACCAAAAAAGCACAGTACAAAACTCAATGTGCAGTATAATCCCAACTATATAAAAATATGCAAAGGAGCAAGGGGAATTTAGCACACCACAATGTGAAGGATGATTACCTCTGTGTGGTGGAATTAAGGATATTTTCCTTCTTACATACTTTTCTGTATCTCACATATTTTCTGCAGTTAGTAGGTAGTGTTTTATGATAGACTATTGACCTTGTATCTAAATGATTAAAAACTGCTCCAACAGTTAATTTTCTAGAAAGATTGAAGGGTACTCTACCACTTAGTTGGTGTTAGCTTCCAGAAACTAACAGTTACCTCTCTATTTTGAAGATGACCTCAGAAAGTTACAGAATTAAATAAGCAATGAAGTATAACTGCTTCTCATGGCTAAACTCTTTATGCACATTACTTCCTATTTCAGACTTGCATCTACCAGGGAGTGTAATAATTTCATGTCCATTCAATGTAAATTCACAATAATATACTTTGACCAAAATGTTATCACAAAAATTTATGTTCCCAATCCTAGCAATCCTCACCTCCAAAATATTACTAAATATATGTAGTATATCAGTAAACAAACCAACTACTTAATGCATTAAGTGGCAAACTTGAAAATTCTATAAGATTTCACTTACATATACCCCTATCATTCAGAGGAGCTCTGTGAACATCACAGTTTATAGGATTTAACAGCTGGAGGGAACTTGGAAAGGAAAACCATTCACTTAACAGCTAAGGAAAGTGAGAGTATGGGAGGAGAAGTGTCCACTCAAGACAAGCAAAGCATAAGTAACATCCAACACTGTTCGCAAAAGGAATACTAGGAATGGCTAAAAGGGCTGAGACATACCACACACCTGTGCAAACTAATATGGTTAGAATGCCACGCTGCCATCCTCCTTAGCTTAGCTCTGCTGGACAGAGTCCCGGCTAAGGGCTCAGGCCTGTGCCCAGGTAGACCTAGCAATGGCACCTGGGCAAGGTCTGAAGCCTCTCTGTCTCTCTCTATTTCTCTCTCTCTCTTTCTTCCTCTGCACAGATCTTGAAGGGTCAGAAGAGCAGAAAATGTCCAGAGGACAAACAGAAAATGTCATGGCCCTGGAAGGATCCTCTTTCCTTGCCAGATAGAAGGGGTCTCTACGGGCTGTTGCAGAGCCACTGTATATTCTCAGCCCTTGATAATTTACACAAATGCAACCTCTGGAGACCACTTTTGTAAAATTAAGGTTTGGCAACTTTTGTCCTGACATTTAATTTCTTAATTATACTCCATCAACTTCAAGTTCCAATCCTTTTGATTAACCAGGATAATTCGGGGGCAGCGGGGCAGGGGAAGAAAAGGAATGTCAGCCCCCTAAGAACATTCATCTGGAATGGTGGTTATCATGAAAAAAGGTTTGAATTGGCACATGGATACTAAAAGCCAAAATGAAAGAAGTTAATAGAAACGCTAATGCCAGATCCTCATGGGTGTCTTTTTAGATCTTCAGGCACCTGTAGTTATGGTCTCTGCACCTGTGTTCAGAGGGCCACAACTCCAGGCCCTTGGCTGGAGTCAGGGCCCTGAATCCTTTTCAGTGCCGTGTAGCATGGGCCTGGCTTTAAAGGCAAATTTAACTACATAAGGGAACTAAGGAGGGCAGTCAAATGTTGCACACTGCCCAGTCTAACAAGCAGTGACTGTCCTTTATGCATGTGAACTTCTGAATCTCATTTTAATCTCAGTAGGAAGAAACACAACTGACTCTTATACCTTCCTCAGCTTCCATTTCTGAAAACATAATTGGCCTCTTTTCTCTGACTCACTTCAGAGACCCTATACTAGGAGCAGCCCTGCTCAGGAAGAAAGCGTGGGTCAAAGCAAGGACTCTTTGTTCATTTACAACAAACTGAAGGGCGTGGAACTGCAAAGGTGGTAAGAGAGGGCTTGCTGAATCCGAATTAATGTTCTGCTTTACAAGGTTTCTGAAAGGCACCTTACAAGGTTTCTCATATCGTAAAATAAAAGCACAGATGATAACTTACCCAAAGTGACTGGATAAGTTCATGGAAATACATAAGAGAAGTAGGTTTTTGATCATGATAAAGCTAGAGAACATTCCATTGTCCATTCCCAATAAGAATAATAGTTGAAGCAGATGAATTTGGAAGAATAACTGTTCTTTTCTCCAACGTGATCTTGAAGCTGAAAAGTACATAAAGTGGAAAAGCATATGAACATGAATGTTTTTGTGTCACAGTTCCTGGAATCAAACCCTACTGCTACCGAAGAAATTTACAAAGAAAGGGCATATGGCTGTCCTCCCCCAGCACACCAGGTATTTCCCACTACCTTGATCCCGCAGTAAGTTGCAGTGTAAAAAGAAGTTACAGGATGGCTTAATCTTCACTTGTATTCAGAGTGCAGAATCATTGTCATTTATTTTTTTCCATGTCTCAAATACTCTGTTTTACTTTTTAGCATGTTATCAAATGATCCATTGGTCCAATTATTAATGTAAATGCTTGGAGTTATCTGCGCAACTGGATTTCGTATCTGTCAAATCCACAAGTGGAATAATTTTACCTTTCTGAAATATGTGCCACGCGTTCAAAGCCAGCAAGCTACTCCTTGTTCTGCAAGGTGCTGAGAGGAAGTATGTAGAAAGGGGGAGAAAAAGCACATTTAAGAAGCAAGTCTTCTGCAGGATCGCGATAATATAAATGCTGCCTAGAAGAGAGAGTTGCCACTTTCTCGGCATCCTGCCCCCCTGACTAAATAAGTTAATAATCACTACATTTGGGGAAGCCTCTCAGTTCGGTACTGGACAGTAATTAACGCATTTGAAATCCAGGCAGGCACCGTCCCTGGGCTCAGCAACTAACCTTAGTGAAGGCACGCATTTCTCAATATGCGCATAACGCAAATAGGTGCTCACCACATACGACCACCGAGTATTCGAAAAGGAGCTTTTCCCGAGGACACCCTGCTCGCCACCCCCCTGCCCCGCAAACTCCAGAATTGGGAAGTACACAACAGGTCCTTCCACCTCAAAAGCGAAGGCCCTCTGCGACTGCTGTCAAGAAGGGCAGCGTGCCATGTAGTGGACTCCTGGGCGCGTCCTGGGGCTCGTCGCCGGACCCGGGCCAGAGCCCAAGCAGCGAGCACGCGGCGCAGCATGCGGGAAACCCGGGCGGCGCCTCCTGTCGCCCCTCAGCCCCGAGCCGGGACCCCCAAGGAGAAGCTGCACTCCCAAGGCCCCCCAGACCACCGTGGAGGCTCGCCAGGGCCGGCGTGCCAGGGCAGGTGGGCGAGGGGCTGCACTGCGGAGCCGCAGCCTCAGCCGCCCCTGTACCCCGCGGCCCGGCAGGGTCGGCCACCCGCTCGGTCCGCAGCGGCGCGCCGAGCG
The DNA here is from genome assembly GCA_004363605.1 of Indri indri. Taxonomy (NCBI): domain Eukaryota; kingdom Metazoa; phylum Chordata; class Mammalia; order Primates; family Indriidae; genus Indri; species Indri indri. Next base: position 10,908 of record RJWJ010036409.1, on the reverse strand, counting down.
TCTCCCGCTCCCGGGCCCTCCCCGGCTTGCTCCCGGTCCTCGCAGACCTCCCCAGCTCCTGCCCAGGGTCCGAGCCGAGCGCCCCGCCGCGCAGCGCCTTCTTCCACGGCTGGGAGCGCGCGGTGCAGCGGCGGCTCCGAGTCCACTGGCCTCGAGGAGCCCGCGCGACAAGCGCGCGACACCCCCGCGGGGCCCGCGCCCACCCCGCGAGCAGCCCCGCGACGCCACGCGCCTCACATCCCTGGGGCTGACAGGGCCTTCCAGGTGGGCGATTTCGCCCTTCGGGCTCCCGCGACGGCGGCGGCTGGTGGCCCCCAGCCCCCAATTCCTACCCGCGGGGCCATAGGCGCTGCGCCTTGGCGCCCCGTCCCGCAGGGCTGCGCCGCCCAGGAACCCCCTGCCCTTCTGCACGCGGCTTCGGCCCCGCAGTCGCCAGGGGAAAGTTTGCGCTCCGGGCTGCCCGCGGCGCCCCGCCCGCTCTCCACCTCTCCTCCCTGGCCATGCAGCCCGCCGCTCGGGCGCCCCGAGGAGAGAGGTGCGGGCTGAGCCGGGGCCGCCAGTCCTGTCGCCCCCGCTCGCATCTTCTTACCCCACTGCCCCGGCCCGGCACGCCCGGGGCTTACCCTGCGCGCCGGCACCCGGAGGCGAGCCGTCGGCGAGGGTGCATCCTTCTCCTCCGCCTGCTCTCGCCCGGCTGGCAGGCGCGGAAGGCCGGTGCGGCGTCACCGCCCCATGCTGCCAGCGCGAACTTCCCCAGTGCTCCTGGGCCGAGTGGCTCGGGCGCCCCGCGCTCCCGCCGCCGCCCTGCGGCTCCGCTCTGCGCCGCGCCCGGGGCCGCGCGCTGCCCGCTGCAGATCCCCCCAGCGCCCCCGGCACACTCGCGCGCTCGCTCTCACCTCTGCCGAGCGCCACATGTCGTCCCCGGGCTGGAGGAACGGCCCTCTGCAGAGGCGCTCCGGTAGAGGCCGCCAGACTCTCACCAAATGCGCCCTCGGCCCGGCTCGGCTGAGGGGGAGGGCTCAGGGCCCGCGGCTGGGCCTGGTTTGGGATAGGCCATATTTCTGCTGAAGTTTCTCGAGGGCTTTCAGAAGCATGTTCGGTGCCTCCAGTGAAAACCGCGGGAGCCCCTCTTCAGACCAGAGACGGAAAGGTCGTGTCAGCAGGCAGCAGCCCGTGGTAACTGAGGCCGTCGCTCCCAGAGCTTTTCTAGGGCCAGCCCGAGCACCTCGCTCACCCACCTGGGCCCTTCCTCAGTCCTTAGTGGCGCCCCTGCCTATCCTCATCTCGTAATCTGTTCAGAAAGAAACTGGTTTGTGAGCATCCTTTCTATCTAATTCACAAATAGTAATTCATTGCTACGGCAGGGAAAGCCGGAATAAAATTGGATTAGATTAGAATGAAATCCCAGCCTAATTGCAGTATACGACGTCTGAGGGGTTTCCGAAGTTCCATTTCTTGATGTGAAGCCGCGGTGGCAATAGGAAGGGGCCACAGGCTATGGGGTCTGTGGATCTGAAAGCGGGTCTGGGGGTCGAGAGACGGGATCTCCCTGAGTAGAGCTTCTGGGGCCACGACGTGGACATTTGGTGCACTGCCTCCAGTTAGCCATACACACTCACACACACACACACACACACGCGCACGGGGCTTTGGGTTTTGTCATTGCGGTTCTGTCGGTCTCTTGTCTGAGTGGCACAGTTCCTGACAGGTGAGGATGGCATTAATGACAAGTAGGCAGAAACAGGGCCCCCTTCAAATAACACAAGATGGATGCTAAAACAACACATTCCTTAATTTCAGGATTGCAGGGTCGTGTTTCCTCAGGAGACGGGTGCCTCTTGACTAGGAGAACACCTCGTGAGAAATGTTCAAGGTATAAAGTAAAACCACTGAAAACATGGTGAGGTTTATTGATACCATTGTTCCACACCTTCTGTGAAACTGTATTGTTTGTAGTGTCTGTTAACAAAATAGTTGTGAGAAAGGTCAAATTCCTAACTCTCCTCCAGAAAAGTTCTTTACGCTTCCAGTGTATGAAGCCCCTGTTTTCCAGTGATGTCTAACACAATGTGTTCCAAATCTAAGTTACCTGCTAGTACTTTTGCGCATTCCAAAATTTCTGAAATTTTCCAAAAATGAGAAATTGTAAATATATTCCAGAAACAGGACATAAGTATATATAAATGTGCAAATATACAGGAAGTGTTACTCTGAATGCATATTTAGCCACAGTATCAACTCTGATTTTAGTGGGATTTCATGAAATATAAATTAGATTACAATGCTCGTTTGAAAGGCTTTTCCAATTCTAACATGGATAAATTGAACCATGCTTTTCTTCATTTTCTAATTTCTCAAAAGCTGTATCACTATGGTAATGTTCCTTATTGGTGAAAATCATTAAAGTCAACTTAATATGATTTTATACTCAACTTAATATAATTTTCACCTATTAGGTGTTGGAATTCTGGGTTTAGAAATAGCAGTGACAGCTGCTCTTCATTCAGGATTAAACAGCATAATGCAAATCAAAGATTTGGTAAATTTAAAGCTTTATAGGTTGTCACACAAAGCCATTCAGTCTATTTTTGAAAAAAAAAATAGATAAACAAGAGATTACTTTTGTATTAGTGAGACTTATGGACATTAATTCCTAATAATGAATGAAACATCAGCTGTAAGTGAATATGTTCTTTTGATGGCTTATGTTTAAAATTTCCATGTTTTGGTCCAACGTGGTAGCTTATGCCTGTAGTCCCAGCTCCTCAGGAGCCTGAGGTGGGAGAATCGCTTGACACCAGGAGTTGGAGGTTACAGTGAGCTATGATGGTGCCACGGTACTCCAACCTGGGTAACAGAGCGAGACCCTGTCTCAAAATAGAATAAAATAAACTTCCCTTGTTTTTTGGTAAATGCTCTATCAGTTGCATGTCAATGCATATAAAAGAGACAAAAATTATCTTAAGATCCATTTCCCTCCCCTGTGATGAAATGGTATCCTACTCTAGTGTTTATGTAACGTATAACATCATTGCTTCATGGCAGATGGACTGACTACCTGAGGGGATAGGGAAATAATATGGCTTATCAGAACTGTATAGAAACTCACATTGCTAGAATATTTATTATCATTCCAATAATTTTTGTTTCAACATGAAATTCAGTGTTTGTCTTGAGAAATAATGAATAATCAGTTGCATTTGTTTCATTAGAATTTTCCCTTTATTGAATGAAATTAAGCCAAGGAGTTATAATTCTGGAAAACAGTAGAGGGCACCCCAGTTCCACCTAACCTCAGAGTTGGCCCAGTCTTTATAAGAATTTAATCTCCAGCATGAGAGCCTAAAATAGCCGAAATTGGGGAGGCCTGTGGTGGGTAGAACATACACCAGCAGAGCACCCACCCTATACCCAAGTCAGGAAGAGGGGCTGGGGACAGTGGCTATGTTTGCATGGGTGGTCGTGATAGAGGGGGCTTGATCTTGTGGTGTTTGTCCTTCTGTGCCTGGCTTATATCACTTAGCATAATGTCCTCCAGTTTCACCCATGTTGTCATAAATGGTAGGATTTTCTTCTTTGTTAAGGCTAAATAATACTCCATTGTATATATATACCACAGTTTCTTTATCCATTCATCTATGACAGACATTCAGATTGTTTCTATATCTTGGTTATTGTGAAAAATGCTAAAATGAACATTGGAGTGCAAGTATCTTGTTCAGATAGTGATTTTATTTCCTTTGGCTATACTCCTGGAAGTAGGATTGCTGGATCATATAGTGTTTGCCAGGGGTGGCGGGGAGGGGAGGGGAGAAATGGGGAGATGTTGGTCAAAGGGTACAAAGTTTCAGTTATACAGAGTAAATAAATTCTGGAGATCTAATGTACAACACTGTGACTACAGGTAACAATCCTGTATTGTATACCTGAAATTTGATAAGATGGTAGATCTTAACTGTTCTCACCACACACACTAAAAAAGATGGTAACTCTGTGAGGTGTTAGATATGTGAATGAGTTTGGTTGGGGTGATTATTGCACAATGTATACATATATCAAATCATCAAATTGAACACCTTAAATACTAGAAGATTTTACATAAATGAATGGATAAGTAAATATATCTAGATTTCTGGATATTTTTAAACAAAGAAAAACCACCACAGATTTAGCAACACTAGGCATACGTTCCCACCCTCTTGCCCCACCTCCACCCTACTTATACCTGGCGTGGGGTCCTTAGAGGAACAGGGCCTATTATTTTTTACACTAGCCTCATTTATGTACCTTGGAAAATAGAAGTAAGTAAGGCTTTTAAAAAGAGTTTACATTTTTTTGAATTTCACTTTATCTTCTTTATTGACTTATTAGTTAAGTCTATTTTATTTTATTGTTTTATTTTATTTTTTATTTCACTCTTTATTTTTGTTTGTAGGTGGCTCTAGGGTTTACAATAGACATCACTCTTTAATTTACTACAGTTGACCTTTAAGTAATATGGTACAATTTTATGTACAGTACAGTATAGGAAACTTACATTCTGTTTTTCTTTCCTGTTCTATTTGCTGTTGCTGTCACACATATTACTTCTGCATTCAGTAATTATCTTTTACTTTAACAATAAATTATTTTTTTAAATAGGTTTTCAAATGAGGAAAAATTTCCATTGGGTATCATTTTAATTCTGCTTGTAGGAAATCCTTTATCATTTCTTACATCACAGATCTGTGATGAATTCTGTAAACTTTTGTTTCTCTGAAAAATTTTTTATTTCATCTTCCCTTTTGAAAAATACTTTTTTCTCAGTGTGGAATTCTGGATTGGCAGATATTTTTGTATGTACAGATGGTTGTCCACTTATGTTGGTTCAACTTAACAATTTTTTGACTTAACCACAGCGTGAAAGTGATGTGCATTCAGTAGAAACTATACTTTGAGTACCTATACAAACATTGTGTTTTTTACTTTCAGTATTTAATAAATTTCATGAAATATTCAACACTTTATTATAGAATATGCTTTGTGTTAGATTGTTTTGCCCAGTTGCAGGCTAATGTAATTGTTCTGAACAATTTTAAGGTAGGCTACACTAACCTATGATGTTCAGTAGGTTAGGTGTATTAAATACATTTTTGGCTTATGATATTTTTGACTTATGCTGAGTTTATTGGGACATAACCTCATCCACGTCAAGAAGCATATACAATCATTCACCGTATAATGACATTTCGGTCAATGACAAACCACATATACGATGGTATTCCCTAAGATTATAATGAATCTGAAAAATTCCTATTGCTTGGTGATATCTTAGCCATCCTAATATCTTATTGTAATTACTTTTTAAAAAATAAATTTAGTGTAGACTAAGCATAGAGTGTTTATAAAATCTATGGTAGTGTATGGTAATGTCTTAGGCCTTCACATTCACTCACCATTCACTTGCTGACTCACCAGAGCAACTTCCAATCCTGCAAGCTCCATTCATGGTAAGTGCCTTCTATAAGTGTACCATTTTTTTTATCTTTAATACCATATTTTTATTGTACCTTTTTATTTTTAGATACGTCTAGATATACGAATACCATCAGGTTACAATTGCCTATGTATTTAGTATAGTAACATGATGTACAGGTTTGTAGCTTAGGCACAATAGGCTACACCATGTAGCCTAGGTGTGTAGTATACTCTACTATCTAGGTTTGTGTAAATATACTCTACGACATTCGCACAATGATGAAATCATCTAATGATGCATTTCTCAGAACATGTCACCATCATTAAGCTTACTTTAAAGCTCTGTTCCAGTGCCTTCTGGCTTGTATTTTTCTAACAAAAGTCTGCTGTCATTCCTGTTTTTATTTCTCTGTACGTACTCTGTCTCCTCTCACCCCATGTCTGATTTTCACATTTTCCCTTTGTCGCTGCTTTTCAGTATTTCAATTAGAATTTGACTTGGTGTATTTTTCTGTCATTCTTTCTGTATTTTTGTATTCTGTTTTGGAATTCTTTGAGCCTTAGATATGCTAGCTTATAGTTTTCATCAAACCTGGAACTTTTTCACCCATTATTTCTTTAAATCTGTTTTTCTTCCTCTTCCACTTCTACTTTCTAGTGTTCCCATAGGTCACTGAAGTTCTGGTCAATTTTGTTTTCTCTGTGCTTCACTTTATATATATTTTATTTCTATGTCATCAAGTTCATTGACATTTTCTTTTACAGTGTCTGGACTGCTGTTGATCCCAGTGTTTTTCACTTCAGGCATTACAATTTTCATCTCTGGGAGTTCCATTTTTTCTTTATATCTTGCATGATTCTTGTTATCATTTTCATATTTTAATTTAAATCTGAGAGCATATTTATAATAGCTATTTTAAAGCCCTTGCCTGTTGACTGCATCATCTTCTGGTTTTATTTATGTTTAGTGCTTTGACTGATTTTTCTTCTGATTATGGGTCACATTTTTCTGCTTCTTGTCATGTCTGCTAATTTTTTGATATTGTTGTTGCACATTGTTAATTTCCTGTTGTTGAATGTCCAGGGTTGGTTGTCCTCCTTCAAAGAGTGTTGTACTTTATGCTAGCAGGAATTTAGATTACTTGAAGGTCAATTTGGTCTTTCTGAGGTTTGTTTTTAAGCTTTGTTATAGAAAGTTTACAATAGCTTTATTCTAGAGCTAGTTTCGCCCACTACTAAGTCATGTCCCCTTGGGCTCCTCCATTGAATGCCCCAGGTGTTCAACAAGGACCCTCCACTTGAAAGTCTTCCAGCAGTGTGAGCTCTGGGAGCCACTCAGCTTACAACTCCCTGATTACTCTTTACCCAGCCTTATGGAATTCCCTTCTATGAATGTTTAACTTTTTATACATGAACACTCTCAGGGAGTCTGCCGTGCCTTGCTTGAGATCCACTTTCCTGCAGAAATTAGGAGTGAATGTTGGGCTGTCTTTTTCTTCTCTCAGGAATCATACATAATTCTACAAACTGTTGTCCAGTATTTGAAAACAGTTGTATAATGTATCTTGTCCAGTTTCAAGGTGTTTATGGAGGGAGGGTCAAGTCTAGTCACAATTACTTTATCATGACCCCATATTCTGAATTTTACAAATGTGTTTAATAATGTTTAGTAGTCTTCTCCCATGGACTTTTTACAACAAAGAAATTTGAAAACAATTTTTTCCCCAGCCATAGTTAGTTATTCATTATTTTATTTACTTTTGATGATTAGAAAATTCAGCTAGATTTGACTCATATATATCCATATTTTCAGTGACCTGAAACTCAAGAAATTCAGGTTATCCCTTATTTCAAAAAATATTTCTTTTTTTCACAGAAAATTATTTTGAGATATAAATATTTTTTCTTTAGAAAGAAGCATTACTTATGAATATATTTGATCTCTTTTGCCTTCTCTCGTACTTATAATTGTCTCTATAGCCAGTTATATGTCTCAATACATTTTTTACTTTTAAACGTGATTTTCTCACTCCTATATCTCTATTTCTTCAATGTCTGTGATGTATTTTTTATTCATTTTTTTACAATACAAAACCTGAAAAATAAATAGGGTAAATGTAAATTATGAAACATAATAAAAACAATAAAAATAAAGTTAATGAACCATCTAAGCAACTTCAGAAATAATACGTTATTAATTATATTAAGCTTCCCTCTATGATCTTACCCAAAACATCTACTCTATCTACCCACCCAACCTCCAGTGCTTTTTAAATTTATTACTTAAAATTGATCAACTATTAATTTTCTTTATACTTTTTCCACATAAAAACAATATATTGTTTATATAGACATAGTATAGTAGGTATGATAAAATTATGTATAAAGACTTCTGTGGTTTTTAAAATCAATATTATTTACAGGGTTTATTCATGCTATTTTATTAGCAAATCATTTTCCCTGCTAAACAACATTCTATTTCATGAATTAAATTATTATCACTTATTTATACCATTCTCTGCTAATAGTCACTTAGGTTGCTTCCAATATTTTGCTATTATGAAAAATGCTACTATAAACATCCATGTATAGCATCCCGGGTGCGTGAGTAGGAGTTTCCATAGGGCAATATATCTCAAAATTTTTGGTCTTAGAACCTCATTGAACTCTTAAAAATTGTTTTAGACTCCAATATTGTTTTGCTTATGTGCATTGTAGCTATCACATTTAAACACATTAGGAATTAAAATTGGGATTTAAAAATATTTATATTTATTTATTTTTAAATAATCAATTACATGTTAACTAATTTTTTCATTAAAAATAGCTACATATTGAAAAATTTTAGTGAGATGAGTGGCATTGTTTTGTATTTTTGCAAATATTTTTCATAAAAGAAGCCTTCCTCATAGAAGAGAGCTAGATTCTCATATCTACTCCTGTATTCAATGTGTTACAATGTCTTCTTTTGGTTGAAGTATTAAAAAATAATCTAAAATAAAAAGTATCACTTCCTTACTCCATCGCTTTATTTTACATGCTTTTATATCATTTGAATTTTTGTTATGAGCCTGTGTTGTTTTTATAATATAAATATTAAAGGAAATTAAATATTAAAAGGAAAGTTATTTGGGTAATTGAAAATACAATTGGAAATAAAATGCTCAGTATGAACTATGGAATATAAATGGAACCAATTGACAGACACTTCAGAAAAATATTTAACTGTTTAACATAAGAGAATACTTTTTTACAATTGAAATTGTCCAAAAATTTAAAAAAATCTAGTTTCATACAAATATGTTGTTGGAAAAAGAGGGAAATTTTAATAAGCTTTTTAGGTAAGTGTTAATATTCTTGCATAATAACCAAAATTCTACCATTGGTAGTTGTTTTACCCCCAGCTTTATTGAAGTATAATTGACAAAGAAAAATTACAGATATTTAAGATGTACAATATAATGTCTTGATGTAAATATACAATGTGAAATAATTACCACAATCAAGTTAATTGACATATCCATCACCTCACATAGTTACCTCTGTGTGTGGTAAGAACATTTAAGATCTACTGTCTTAGCAAATAACTGGTAGTTTCTTAAATGCTAGTTGCAGCGTGGAATCTGATACTGTATCAATAAACTTTTCATGCTTTATGGTACCAAAAAGTATTGGTCAATTCAACACACATTGATGATAAAAATTCTTAGCGTAGTAAGAATAGAGGCAAACTTCCTCAACTTGATAAAGATCAGCTAAAATAAAAACCCAAAGCTAATATCCTACTTAATGATGAAAGACGGACTGCGTTCCCCCTAAGATCAGGTGTCAGACAAGAATGTCTGGTCTCACCACTCTGTTCAACACAAACATAGTACTAGGAGGCACAGGGAAAGTAGCAAGGAAAGAAAAGTAAACAAAAGATATACAGATTGGAAGTGAAGAAATAAAGCTGTCCTTATGTGCAGATGACATGATTATCAACATTGAAAATCTCAAGGAATCTCAAAAATACTCGCGAAAAAGTAACAGCAATAAAAGGATTCAGCAAGATATTTCTAAATGCTAGCAAAACACGTGGGAACCAAAACTAAGAACACGGTATCATTTACAACTACTTAATGTAATTGAAACACTCATGTAAAACTCTAACAAACACGTATAGGACTTATATGCTGCAAACTACAAAACATTAGTGAAACAAAAAAGAGCTAGGCAAACGGAGACATATATTGTGTTCATGCATTGGAAGACTCAATATTGTAAAGATGTCGAATCTTCTCAAATTGAGCTGCAGGTTTAGTGCAATTTCTATCAAAATACCAGCAATGTTTTTTGTAGACATAGAGAAACATTCTAAAATTTGTACGGAAAAGCGTAAACATAAGAATAGCTAAAATAATTTTGAGAAAGAAAATGGGAAGAAGTACACTACACAGTTTTAAGACTTACTGTAGTAGTAATCAAGATAGTGGGGGAAAGTGGGGGGTGGAAAGATAGACACATAGATAAATAGAACAGAGTACAGAATGCAAAAATAGATCCATGCATGTACAACCAAATTTTTTTTCACAAAGAAGCAAAAGCAATTCAATGGAGGAACGATAGTCTTGTCAACAAATGAAGCTGGAGCAATTGGAAATTCAAAAGCAAAACAAGGAACCACAAACTAAACCTTAACCTGTATACACAAATTACTCAAAATGGATCATACTCTTAAATTTAAAACACAAACCTATAAAACTTTTTGAGGAAAATATAGGAGAAAATCTTTGGGACCTATGGCTAGGCAAGGGATTCTTAGACATGACATAATAAACATGATTCACAAAAGAAAACATGATAAATTTGATTTCATCATATTTTAAAACTTTCATTGTGTGAAAGATTCTGTTAAGAGGGTGACAAGGACAAGCTAGGAAATAGGAGAAGATATTTGCAAACCGTGTTTGAAAGTGGTCTTGTATCTATTAATAGAATATATAAAGGACTCTCAAAAACCAACAGTGATAAAACAATCAATCCAAATGGAAAATGGGCAAAAGATATAAAGAGATATTTCAACAAAGAGGATATGCAGGTGGCAAATAAGCACATGAAAATATGCACAATGTCATTAGCTATTAGGGAAATTAAAACTATAATGAGATATTGCTACACACCTGTCAGAACAGCTAAAACTTAAAAAAATATAGCAGCAATATTAACAGCTGGTGAGGATGCAAAGCAACTGGATTTTTTATAGATTGCTGGTGGCAATGTTAAATGAAACAGCCTCTTCAGAAAAGAGTTTGGCAGTTTGATCTTATAAAATTATGCTATGCAGCCCAAGAATTGCACTCTTGGGTATTTATCCCAGAGAAATGAAGACTTACATCCATGCAAAAACTTGCACAGGAATGTTCATAGCAGCTTTATTTGTAATAGCCAAAATTGGAAACAAATTAACTT
>RJWJ010036408.1:0-16104 GCA_004363605.1 Indri indri | reverse complement strand
TAGGGTATTGGGTGACAAGAGCTGAAGTGTTGTTAGATGTATAGTCCTGAATATCCCAATCCATATTACTAAACAAGAAAAAAAACGGAGGAGAAAATCCACAAGAATCATTCAGAAAATTCTGATTGTATGGCTCCTACCTTAGAGGCACTTTTGTTGTTCTGAGTAGTTAAGAGGTTAAAAAAAGCAAAAAAAAAAAGAAGGCCAGAGTATGCTTCAGGAAATCTGGGCTAAGTTTTAGGAAAGCCACTCATATTATGGAAGCCCCTTAACTTCTCTGCACTGCAGTTTTCCTCTTTGTAATACAATCGATGATGACGATGATGGGCGATGATATTAAACACATCCTGAGCTCTTACTATGCACCGGGCACCGTGCTCACTTAACATTCATAACAGTCCCTCCAAGTAAGTATTTGACATCACTCCTGTTAAAGAGATGGGGAACAAAAGCCCCAAGAGAGGACTCCAGCTAAAGCAACAGAGGGTGGGAGGGTGGGGAGCGGAGAGGTAGCTGCTCTGGGTCCAAATCCAGGTCTGAGGACGTCAAGGCACATGTATCAAACCACTGCTCACACTGCCTTTGGGTCTGTTCTCTGTCTAGGCTCCATGGCTATTATTGTCATTATTATTCAGATTAGTCACAGCCTGTATCCTCTTCTCATCAGAAATATTTTGAAAAATACCCTTTGCTTTCTTTTCTGCTTTCAGGGGCCAGAACACCCGAATCCTGGGAAGAGTTTCAGCGCCCGTGGCTTCCCACGACACTGCTACCTTCCAGACAGCGAGAAAGGGAGAAAAGTAAGAGTGGAGGTTTCAGAGTAGAACCAGGGAATTGACTTTTATGTTAGGGACCAAAGTTTTGCTTCCTAAACTGCACAGGCCGAAGAGAACTGGGTGTCTTTTAACTCTAGATGCACACGGTAATGAAGTCTTGTTTATCAACCATAGGTAAGGGTGGATATGATTAGAATTTGTTTTTGCAGGTGGGTGGGGATGGAGCTTTTGGTTTTTCCCTCTCCAAGGTATTATTGGCAATAATTCATCTATTTTAGGATCTTGTGTCTAGAGCTCTGCTGCTTAAAGGCTGGTCCTGGGACCAGCACCAGGGGCAACACCCAGGAGCTTGATGGAAATGCACTACTAGAACCTACTTAATTTTAATAAGATCCCTAGCTGATCTGACAATACAATAAAGATTGAGAATCACTGTTCTGGGGCAGGAATCTTAATGTGTAGGAGATTATTTTCTTTTTTAATGTACTTTTGTATTATTTGACTTTTTTTCCCAAAAGGGCAGAGGGAACAATCTTTGGATTTCTAGATTGCTAGTGATTCATGATCAGTCTTCAGTGGTTCTATGAACTCTAAAATTAGAACTAAAAAAATTATGCTTGTATCTCTGTGGATAAGACCAGAAAATCATTGGATTTTCAAAATCTTTCCTGATCTCAAAAGGAATAAGAGTCTGTCTAAGGGGAGTGCTAGAGGAAATACTGGCCAAAGTGTGTTTTAGTCAGCTTTCTCTCCAAATCTCAGCAGCTTACTTTGACATGTATTTATCTGTCATGCACTTCGCATGTCGGTGTCTGTGGCTGTGTTGTTGCTGTGGGTCAATGTCGTGTGTCCGGGCTGCTATAAAACAGTACTGTAGAGTAGACTGCCGTAGAGTAGACTGAGTGGCTTATAAACAGCAGAGATGTGTCGCTCACAGTTCTGGAGGCTGGAAGTCTAAGATCAAGGTGCTGGCAGATTCTGTGTGTGGTGAGGCTGCTACCTGGTTCACAGACAGAGCCTTCTTGCTGTGTCCTCCCATGATGGAAGAGGAAAGGGGTCTCTCTGGGGCCTCTTTTATAAGGGCACTAATCCCATTCATGAGGGCTCCACCCTCATGACCTAGTCACCTCCCAAAGGCCCTACCTCCAAATACTATCCCCTTGGGGGTGAGGATTTCAATGCACGAATTCTGGGGGCACACAAACATTCCGATCATTCTGCTCCCTGTGTCTTCCCACTCTGGAACCCAGGTGGAAGCAGCAGGCCTTCTCTGGTCCCTGCCCTTCCCGTGGAAGGTGGCAGAGGACCAAGAAAGAATCCGAGCAGAAGTGTGTAATCCCGTTTAGAGGTCCTGGAAGCCTGATACTTTCACTCACGTTTCACAGGCCCCAAGAGGTCATGGGCAAGCCAGGTGAGGGGTGATGAACTGCCTACAGGGAGGCACCTCAGGTCTCGGAGAAAAGGGTGTGGATATGGTCTCTTCCTATACGGAGGAAGCAGGTAGTTTGGAACAATGCTAGAATCAACCACATCTTGAAGATGTGGCAGCGCAGTGTCCCCAGATTAGGAGCCAGGACCAGCCCAATACCTGTTTGCTCAGGCACCCTGCATCTACAGCCCAACTGTTGGCTAAATGTCACTGTAAAGTCCTGCTGCTAAAACTGGACTCCTGTTGCCAAGAGCTGCTCTTCTTCCAGGCCTCCCTCTTTATGTTAATGATATACTCAGAATCCGGGAGACCCAGATGGGTCCAATTAACCTTCCTGGACTCTCACTCGTATCCCTGCATCCACTCGGCTCTTTGCCCCTGCACTCCCTGTCTTCCGACCACGCAGCTCCTTTTCTAATCCTGCTACCACTAACCTAGTTAATGCTTCTTTACCTTTTACCCACCGCTAGGTCAGTGATCCCAAAGCACAGTTTTTAGCATCCAGAACCTTTGTTTAAGAGAAACCAAGCGAACAAACAAAAAAGAATTATTTTGATGGCTTTCCCTTTCTTCTTCATGAAGCACAGTTTTGTCAGCTTGACATAAAAAACCTGCTACAGTGTAGGTTTAAACCTTCTCCCCTCACTAATTCCCCATCCTTGTCCTTTTCATCTGCTGTTCCAGGACCCTAACCTCGGGCTTCATTGCAGAGGGAGGTCTAGTGAGAGCACCAGCTTTGGAACCAGACCAGCCTGGGTTCGAGTCCTCGTTTTGCCATTTACTGGCAGTGGGAACTGGCATAAAGCTTCACGTCTTTAAGTCTCAGGTTCCTGATCTACAAAATAGTGGTGATGTGATGATTTCTATCTGTGTGGACAGGATGCTGGAGGAATCAAACAAAAGTACCATTCGTAAAATGCCAGTGCAGTGGCAGCTATCGTGATTATCCATGCCTTGAGCTTGTATTTGTTTATTGTGTCTACACATCCTTCTCTATTGATATACCTCAAATCCCCCTCTTCTTTGAGACTCAGCTCAGAAGCAGCCTCCTCCATGAAATCTGTTCTGACCCCATCTAGGAGTCAACAGAGTAATGATTCAGACCATGGGCTGTAGGAGTTGGGCAGTCCTGAATTCAAACCCCACCCTTGCCACCAGCCACTTACTAGCTATAAGACCAAGGCTTTATCTTCTGAGTCTCTGTCCCCATTTTGTCTGCAAAAATGGGGTAATGCAAGTATAGTTCTGTGTCACTTTTGATAAGGATACGTTCTGAGAAATGTGTCATTAGGCAATACCATTGTGCAAGCATTGTAGAGAGTACTTACACAAACCTAGGTGGCATAGCCTCCTATGCACCTAGGCTGTATGGTATAGCCTATTGCTCCTGGGCTACAAACCTGTACAGCATGTGACTGTACTGAATACTGTAGGCAGTTGTAGCACAATGGTAAATATTTGTTTTTCTAAACATAGAAAGTTTTCGTAAAAATATGGTATAAAAAAATGGTACATCTGCATAGGGCACTTACTGTGAACGGAGCTTACAGGACTGGAAGTTGCTCTGGGTGAGAAAGTGAGTGGTGAGTGAATGTGAAGACCTCAGACATCACCGTACACTGCTGTAGACTTTATACACATTGTGCACTTAGGCTACGCTAAATTTATATAAAAATACTTTTCTTTCTTCAATAATAAATTAACCTTGGGTCACTAAATTTTATACTTTATAAACTTTTTAATTTTTTTAACTTTTTGACTCTTTTGTCTAATTCTAACACAGCTGAAAACACACATTGTACAGCTGTACAAAAATATTTTCTTTATATCCTTAATCTATAAGATTTTGTTAATATTTAATTTTTTTTTTTTTTTTTTTTTTTTTTTTTTTTTTTTTTTTTTTTTTTTTTTTTTTTTTTTTTTTTTTTTTTTTTTTTTACTTTTTAAACTTTTTTGTTAAAAACTAGCACACAAATACACACATTAGCCCAGGCCTACACAGGGTCAGGATCTTCAATATCACTGTCTTCCATCTCCACATCTTGTCCCCCGGAAGGTCTTCCAGGGCAATAACATACATATGGAGCTGTCGTCTCCTGTGATAGCAATGCCTTCGTCTGGAATACCTTCAGAAATACCTGCCTGAGGCTGTTTTACAGTTTTTTTGTGTGTGTGTTTTTTTTTGGTAAGTAGAAGGAGTACACTCTGATGCTAAGATGCATGTTGCAGTAAAATTAGGCAATAGGAATTTTTTGACTCCATTATAATCTTATGCGACCACCATCACATAAGCAGTTTGGCGTTGACTGGAACATCCTTATACGGCGCATGACTGAACTTATCTCGTCTGATACTGCAACCATTATAGGACCCAATGCCTGGCACTTAGTAGGTAAACATTCAGGAAATGGTAGCTCATATTTTTAATGTGTGCTATTGTTATTACTACTGTTGTTATGATTTCCCCACCCCCAACCCATACCATGTTTACAATAGTGCAATCCAAGACATCTTTATCAGATGCCTTTTTCATGCCAGATGCTGCTCTGACCAAGGCCTGGAACAGGGCAGTTAGCATTAGTCTTGCTCAACAAAGTTTTTTTTTCTTAAATTTAGCTGAATTAGAACATTTTGCAAGCCCCAACTTGTTTGTTGGGCCTCAGTTTCCTTACCTGGAAGAAGTCAAAGTGCTTCATGATGTCATTAGAGAATTATTCCACAGCGTTAGCTTTGAGTAAATTAACACCACATTGAGGTGGTGATGGGCAGAGTTTCCAAAGTTCTCAGATAAGCACCTTCAATTCCTTGATCCTGTCTTTCAAAGCACATCTATTATGTGGGTAGCTAACATTTATTGAGTAGCGCATTCTAGGTACCAGTATGAAAATGTTTTCCATGTAGTGCCCCAAGTCGTTCACAACCTTTAGAGGCAGATCGTACCATTGCCATTTTATAAATAAGCTCGGAGAGGTGCTACAACTTATCGATGGTCACACGGACATTCGGTGACAGAGCCAGGACTCGACCTATAGCTCCCTCACTCCAAAGCTCCTTCTCTTCCACGGGGCTGTTTGGGGCATCCTGATGCAGGGAGGGGTGCGGCCCTGCAGAGGACTCGCTGCCACCCACGGGACAGTCTGTGACCAGCACTGAATGTCTGCCTTGGGTCTCTGGCCTTTCTTCCCCCAGGTTCTGAAGCTGTTGCTCGTGGCCTGGGATCGCCGCCTCATCTTTGCCATCGGTACCTCCAGTACCACGGGCGAGTCAGACACCGTCATCTGGAATGAGGTCCACCACAAGACGGAGTTTGGCTCTAATCTCACTGGCCATGGCTACCCAGATGCCAATTACCTGGATAATGTGCTGGCCGAACTGGCTGCCCAGGGCATCTCTGAGGACAGCACTGCCCAGGAGAAGGACTGAGGCCGGAGGGGCTTCGAGGTGGGGGGGACGTGGGGACTGCAGGACAGGAAGTGGGGAGTCAAGGTAGAAGTCAGTGCCATGCGCTCCCGGCTCCCACGTCTCCCCTCCTGCCCTGTTTCCATCCCCCTCCCTCCCAGCCCCAGGGGCAGCCAGGTTGAATAAGGGACATCATTCATAAACCTCATCCAACACGAAGGGGCCAGGGGATGAGGGCCATCCTGGGTCTGTTCCCATGGAGTTTTTGGTGCTGGGCAGGCAAGAACCCCCTCCCGGGCCCCACCTCCCAGGTAGGGGCACAGGTGGCACACTTAGGGTATGGCCAGTGCATGGGCACTCCATACCCCAGCCTGGCGACGCCAAGGTTGCTTGCCTCAGCTGGCTTCTTGCTGCTTCCACTCTGCTTTGAGAGCGGAGTTTCCACTCTTCTCTCCTCCGCTGGAGGCAGGGAGCTCTCACTGTGCAAGGTTGGGGGGCCAAAGGGGTGAACCGCTAAACTGCTGTGAGCTGAGACACTGGATGCCCCGGTGTAGAGCGAGGAAGTGTTTCTTGTCAAGAGGGCCAGAGAAGCAAAGGCTCTGGGAGCATGTCCAGCTCTTGTCATAGTCCTGGGCTTCTCTGGGCTCTCCCTTCCTCCTCACACCTTTGACCTGTCCAAAGAGGCATCTGGTTCTCTTGTGTGGATGGATGGACTCTGGGATTCCTCTCTGGGGTGGCATCCTGTGATGCTGTTTCTAGCCCCTCTCTGATCAAACCAGAGCCTGCATCCCACCGAGCATCTGAACTGTCCTCAGGGAGAGAGGCCCATAGCCTTCTTCCCAGCCCCTCCTAGACCAGCTCAAAGATTCCATGAGTTTCATCAAGTCACTGTGAGCAGAGCCCGTAGTGGGCTCTGTGCCGTCCGTGTATGTGCATGCGGGTGGGTGGGCATCTCAGGGCCAGCTTGGTGGAGTGGCCTGTCGTGTCCCTGCACCCTGTTTTACAAGATGCCAAACCCAGAATCTGCTGGGGATCAAACAGCCAGGCTGTGGTCCTTTGACTTTCCTCACCCTTTGCCAAACCATCCCTTGGGAAACTTAGACCCGGATGGAGTCAGAACTGTGCCTGGGGAGATGTGAGGAGGGGAGGGCCGGATTGACCCCTTTTTATATTTCTTTTCAAGATTGGATCAGAGCCAATCTCCATCCAGTCTTGTTTCTATGAGGGCTTCAATCTGTCTCCGTGCAGATTTGCTAATCAGAGCTCAGAGGTGACACTGGGCCTCTTATCCCCCTCACTTGTCACAGGTTGACTCAGAGCACGGAGAGAGCCTCTGTAGCTCGTTCCTAACGGGGTCGAGACCACATTGTGATCTGGTCCAACCTGCTCCTGGGTTGTGTCCCCAGACCCTGTCTATCTCCTCCCCAACATTCCTCTTGCCTTTGGTCCCCATTAACGAATGAATTGGGGGTCAGGGAGGAGAGAAGGAGGATCAAGAAGGGAAACCCAATTCCCCCTTTGAAAGTGGGTTCTTTGAACTATGTGTTTGGGGGAAGTTCCTCTGGATGCTAATTTGAATTTATATACCTCATGTTTTGGGGGTTGGACGTATATATATGCATATATATTTCATTATATTTGGAAGGTTTTTTATGCTGGAAAAATCGAAACGAAAGAACCTTCAAAAATGGTACTTAGGTTAGACCCGGAGGCCCAGCTTTCAGGAGAGTTGGTTCCGTAGCTGCTGGCTGTTGGGCCTGCAGCCATTTTGACATTGGTGTGGCCAGTGGAGTCACCTGAGTGTCACCCACTTCCTGGGACGTGCTGGTGCTGAGCCTTCCCTGGCTTCCCGGATGGCTCCGGGGACGCTGGTCTTCTCCACCAGAGGGAGCTCCGAGGGGAGGGATCGCTCTGCCCTCTGAGGCCGCCGCCACCATTATCTCACCAGCAGACCAGGACTCTGGTCCTCAGTTCACTGCACCACAGGGCCATTTTCTGCCACAGTTGGGAAGGAAAGACTTGAACTAAGTGGAAGAGACATCCCTGCAGTGTTTAATGCCACACCCATGCCCTTTGCCAGGTTTCCACGTACCGGAGATCACTGGAGCGCCTCACTGAAGGCTCAATACCGTCTCTGCCTTGAGCACCCTCCTCAAGTATCCGCTGGGCTGCTCGGCCGCGGGGATGAGGAATGGACTGAGAGTCCATGGGTAGAAAAACATAACGAGGCAGCAGGAGGTGGGGGAAGAAAAGAAGACACGCTTTGCCAGTGTAAGTGGGCAGTGGGGAGAGGTCGCTGTCCCAGCAGGCGGCAGAAAAAGGAGTCGGTGGGGAAGCGGGCACCGAGAGCAGGAGGAAGAGCTCCCAAGAGGACGACAGGGGAGCCAGCATAGCAGTGGCAACACCACTTGGAGAGGTAGTCTTCATACCTTCACGTCTTTCCCCCTAGGTTTTTGATAGAGTCTTGGCCTCGTTTCTCTTCCACTCCGCTCAGTAGGGGCCACCTCATCCTGTGCTGTTCTTGCGGGACTCCCTGGGCAGAAGGGATCTTGAATTTCCTTTCTAACACTGCGCCCGGCAAGGCAGGGGGCATTCCTTTGCCCTTTCTCTTGTGCCAGCCTACAAAGGTACAGTCCCGGTTTCGACGAGAACCCTGCCAGCAGAGCCCTGTGCACCCCTCACCCTGTCACAGGGTACTTTCCCTCCAGAGGACCTGCTGTGCCCCCCTGGCCCAGGTACGGGATCCCGTGTCTTTCCTTTCATGGTCTTCGCACCAGCAGCCTAGTTTCTCCCTTCTTGAGTCCCCAAGGATGATAAATGGGATTGGAGACAAACCTTGTCAGATGTTCACCCTTAAAAGGTTAATTGTGTATATGTGGTTGCGTGTGCCTTTGTGTTTTCATTCTCTTCCCTTTTTTGTAAAATTGGAACTTCTCTGTGGTTTTATACTTGGTGAAAAGTACTTGTCCTGGTATTGCACTGCTGTGTGCATGATAGGAATGGGGGAAGGCCCGCGTGGTACAAGAAAAGGCCCCTGCCTCCTTTCCTTGTCTGGGGTCACGGCATTTGAGCGGGGAGGGGTTCTGGGAGAGGGCAGGCGAAGGTCCTAACCTAAACTGTTCTGTTTGTAACTGGTGTGAAGTCCTTGGTGTTGCTCTGTGAGAGGACATCGCCACCTGGTGCTCATGAGGTGTATGTGCAGAACAATAAATGGCAAATGAACAACCACAAATTGCTGCCGTTGTTGACCTTCTGTTTTTTGTAGATTAGGCGCTTACATGTGAGGCATTTGGGTTACCCCCCTGAACCTGTAAGCAACCACAAGCCCTTCCACTGGATTGGGGGAAAGTCTCTTTTCTCTGTTTTTTTTTTGTGTTTTTGTTTTTGTTTTTTTAGTTTTGACATCTTTTCCACTCACGTATTTGACCTGGTTGTACTCTTTGTTCCCCTAAAGGAACAGACCACATGGTTGGGGAAATGAGTAATGAACTTGTGGGAGGAAAACCATCTTTAAAATCATGAATGTTCACTTCTTAAAGATCCCTTCACCTGACTACAATATAGGGTACATTTTGATGGTAAAAACAGGCTGCTGTTTTTCAAATGAATGTTTAGTATTAATCATCCCTGACGCTGATGGGAACACAAAAGTAAAATGCAAATGCAGAGCCACCTTTGTCACCCGTATCTGTCAAGGAGTGTGGTTTTCTTGGAAGCCAGGATGTTCTTTCCAGAGACCCCAGCCTAAGATTACCCCTTAGGAAACTTAGGAAACTAGTACTTGGGAAGCAGAGCCTGTGAGAGTCTCCATCATGGTTCCGACTTTGTGAAATGCCTTCATGATGTAACCCGCAAACTCCCACGTTCCGATTTCATATGGATGAGCAGTCGGACAGAGTGTTCCTTAGGACATATTTTAATGCATATTTATGTGCAGTCTTGTTAGTAGAAATAGAAGTTTGTAAAGAACTTTTGATTTCAATGAGCAGTTAGTGCATTAAAAACCTGGGAACTTTTGTCTATACTTTGCCTTTCTGACTCACTCATCTTCCAGGAATTAATAGGAAAGTCAGTATTTGCAGAAAAGTGGTTAGCTTGGCTGAAACATACGAAACACCCGAAATCCACAAAACACTTAGAGGTTTAGGAGAACATTTTAATGCTTAAGAGGCAAGTTAAGTGAAAAAGTTGTAGAAATCAGAGTCCCTGGCTGGGCAGTCAGGAGAGCAGGTTGCAAATGCTGTCATTCACATTTCTGTTTCTTAGTTGGAAATGAATGAGTAGCCTCGTTCCCATCTTCCCACGGGCTGGGATGCTTCAAGCTCCTTAGATGAAGGGCCTATTCTCAGTCCAAGCTCTTGATTGTGAACATTAACAAGCAAAGGACAAATTATCCTCTACAGGAGTTAACTCACTAAGGACATCTGGTGAATAAATACATAATTTTTTTAAATGTTGTGGAGGAACATTTGTGTTGAGATAATTAGGTGAGATTGGGATTAAAATGGAGCAAAGCCCCCAATATTGCCAGCTGACAATCATGCATCCTGCTAGATGCCCAGGGCTGTCAGCCTGGGACTGAAATGAATGTGTCACAAGTGGCGCGGGAAGCCTTTTTCAGTTCATTTAAAAACATGGAGTTGATCATGTCTCATTTAAAAACATGGAGTTGATCATGACAGCCCCCTTTCTGTTAGGAAAAAAAAAAAAGTACAGTGCATAATTGGTGCTTTCTACTCTGTTTTGATTTTAGGAAGGAAGTAATACTTAGATGTGGGCTTACTTTGCTTCTTACTTTTTTCACCCCCAGAACAATGCAGACTCCTTGGAATGCAGGTTGTGTGTGTGTGTGTGTGTGTGTGTGTGTGTGTGTGTAACAGGAGGATAGGAAGTGTAGGGACCATTCATGGAAGAGGAAGGGGTTGTACCTTGGTAACACAGAACATGGAACTGTAATGCTTGGTCTATCCAAATCTACAGCTCCTTTTGGTGCCCAATTTATGCTGAGCTAAGAGGAAGAAATCAAGTGGTTGGATGCAGGTAAAGAATTCCAATTTCCTTTGAGCACCAGACTCTTTTTTTCCAGTTTTTATCTTTCTTTACTTACCCCTTGTCTCCAAACCCTTTCCCCTTGCCCTCCTGATAAAAGTTTTTAAGTTAAAATGCTTTCTGAGGACTCGTTGACACCAGTCAGAGGTCCAAGAGTGGTCTGGCCTAAGTCTGCGTTGTGGGGCAGTTGGAAAGAGTGACGTTGGCACAGGCTATTGAGATGACCCAGAGGGGGTGATGCAGTCCCTCAACATGCAAGCCTCAAAGCTAAAAAGCAGTGGCCATCTTTTCAGGGCTCTGTTAACCTCTAGGAGCATGAAATCCAGACAGCTTTTTAAAAAACAAAATAGAGGGAAGGTAATGCTTAAAGGCAAAAATTCTTATAGCTCACAAATTGGGAACCACTACAGACTTCAGATTAAATGCTGGTTTCCAAATCCTAATGTCAATACCCTCCTTTCTCTCTTTGTGCACAAGTGCATTTAAGTGAAGACAGTTAGTGAGGCACGTAGGGAGAGGACACACCCCTCTCATTTTAGTCCCCAGGATGGCTTTTGCTTCCAAGAGTCACAACTGCTGCCTCACCCCACCCCCGGCCTTGTCCACGTAGCAATGTAAATTTCCTGGCCCAGAGACCTAGACAAGAAGTCACAAAGTTATACCTGCTATTTGTTGCACTTGCCACTTCAATAGCTAAGAAGGCAAAAGTGGCTGGAGATGACCAGTCTGGCTAAAGATGAAACCATTTCCCTGGCGAGATTTAAGCAGGACTCTGCACCTGCTCTCCATCAGGGGTGTCTCCCATTGCTGCTATTCCTGGAGCCAAACTCTGCCTCTCGTCCTCAATTTCTTGGTATCCCTTCTTCTTGAACTTCCGTGTGCCGTAGATGGCCAGGGCGATGACAGCGGCCAGAATGGTGGTGACCCCCACTGTGACCCCAGCTGCCGCCCCCCCTGACAGACCCCCACTATCCCCATGGATGACATTCATGGCCCTGCGCAGCTCTAACGGCTCTCCCAGCCTCCACTGGTGGGTCTGGGGGTCTTTAATCCAGGATCTTGCACCCTCCGAACTCGTCACTATGACAGTGTTGGTGGCAGCCTGACTCATGAGGGGTGGCTGTGCGTAAGGTGGGAGCCTGGCAGGGGGCAGGGACCCTCCTGTAAAGAGCCCGGACTTGACGCAGTAGGATATTTGGCAGCCATCACTGATGAGGGCCAGGTGTTGGCTGAAACCCCCGGGGCACTTTTTCAGAGAAGGTGCCCCTAAATCTCTGGACATGGCAGAATCCACCAAGGGGTTCCCAACTGTGCAACTGAAGAACCCACCAAAGGGGACCGAAAACCTGTTTCCCAGCTCATAGTCCTGAGAAGCACATACCTTGAGGTTTTCAAAGAGTCTCAGTGGAAAGTAGCCAGCTGGGCATGACTGCGCATTTGTCATGGGGTTTAAGCTCTTACTGCTGAAGAGGCCCCCAAAAAGTAGTCCTGAGTTTTCGGGTACTTGGCCACTGGCTGCACACCAAAAAGCCCTAAATTCAGCCTTTGCCACCCGGAACACATCTTCACACACTGTCTTGCAGAAGATGAGGAGCGTACACTTCCGTTGACACTCCAGGTGGTTATACCCCTCCTCGTGGATCTGAGACAGCAGGTGAACTGGGGAATAGCCAGAGGGACAGGAGAAATCGCCAGTGAGTGGATTCTTCTGCTCCAAGTGCTGGCAGAGGAGGACATCCGCATTTCCTGAGCGCTGGGTACATTCCTGATAAACCCCACCGAAGGAGAAGTTGGTCATTTTCCCCTCGCAGGAGCCATCGTCAGCGTTGGCCTGAAAATTGAAGTTGGGCGAATTGAGATCTGTGCAGCCGGGGTAGGTGTTGAACGTGTAATAGCGTCTCACGGCATTTTCCACCGTCTTGGACAGCTTCCTCACCAAGGGGCCTGGCAAGGCAGGCAGCATGTCGGGGTTGATGAAGAAATGCAGTGGCAGGCCCACACGGTCCACTGCCACCAGGTGGTTGGTGATGCCCTGCTGCCAGGCCTGTAGGGTGATGCCTGGGTAAAAAGGAACCCCTCCAATGCTCTGCACCCTGGAGTTGGTTCGGTTTGAGAGGTAGCCCTTGATGAAGGCATTCTGCAAGGTGTAGTTCTCCTCAAATTTGAAGTTCACGATGTTTTGGAAGGCAACTCCAGCAGATGCAGTCACGGCACTGCGACTGCTCTCGCTGTCCTGGAGAAAGGAGGCCCTGATGTGGTCCTCCTGGACAAGAGCAGCCCCGGCGTCCACACTGGTGATGACGTGGGTGCCATAATTGAGGATCAGGAGTTCTGCTAGGTACGTGGCCATCCTTGTCTGGTTGTTCTCTAGACAGTCAGAGATGTCCATGAGCTCCTTCTTAAACCTCCAGCTTAGTTCTGAAGCTGGGTTGATTTTGGCTGTGTAGACCAAGTTTCTTACCTGAACTCTGGTAGTTACAGCTTGGTCCTTCACTTGAAGGGTCTTCATTCTCTGGAACTCGGAGGAGAACTTGCCATTGACTTTGGAAAAAAGGGAGAGCTCTGTGTTGATGGAGTAGGAGGTGGTGCTCTGGTAATTTACCCAAGATGCCAGGATTTCTGAGTTCATCTCCAGGTTGCTCTGTTTCTGGGGAATGGTGTAGATTTCATCAGGGATGATGTACTGCCCATCCTCTGTGGTCCTGCAGTTGGTGTAGGTCAAGTTCATCACCCGTCCCATGTCCACATTCCGCAGATTATCCCAGCCCCCTCCAGGTAGGACTTCCAAGACAGGTAGTTTCAAAGCATTCTTGCATTTTTGAAATCCAGCCTCAACTGTCTCTCCCAAAGTCTTGCCTGCTTTAGCCCACGCTGCCACTGCCCAGAAGAGGATGGCAGTCCTGAAGCTGTTCATGGCTCAGACAGCCTCAGCCACACACCAGCCCTGTGGTTGCACCAGCGGCTGGTGAGCTTGGTGCAGACTGAACAGATGGGAAAGAAAGCAGTTGCTGAAACAGTAAATTCAGCAGTTCTCCAAAAGTTACCAGTTCCTCTTTGGGCGAATCTAATCGCAAAATAGGGAAATGAGAGTTGGTTGGAATACTAAGGTCCATCATGACTTTGAAAAACTTACGCTGTACTAGATATGCGAACACAACTCTATGTGCTTGACGGTTCACTACCCTAACTTCCCCCCAACCCCAGCTGGTTACTCTGAAGCCGTGGCGGACACTCGGAAAAAGTGTGACCCTGAACCTCACATCCTCCACTAAAAAGGTTTGGTTTTGCTTTTTGTTCACTCCCTTGGATGTGACATGGTGTTTTAAATTTTCACTGACTGCTCTCTCCTAAAACTCCAATACCAGTTTCCTTTTACTGGAAATGCAGAGGTGAATGGCAACATCACCCTTACCGAGACACTTTGCCTCTACAATAGCCATGCTAGCGGTAGGTCAAGGCCAGCCCTCAGGTTTCCCGTTCATCTGAGGGAGGTGGGGGCTGTTCCCACAGAAGCAGTGAAAACCTAGGACACACATCCTGTGGAATTTCATTGTTATAAGCCCTAATAGTCCTGTCTTTGGAGATGGAATTTTCTGGAGCAGAGCTGAAGGGGCCTGAAGAGGATTCAGTTTGCCGTGTAAGCTGGGAAACCTTGGTCTGGATTGTCCTAAACATTCAGAGTGAGGGTGAGGGGCCCCCACACTGCGTTGTTTCCTTTCAGATAGAAATGTTGAAGCAAGGACAAAACCACACTATAATCTAGATTTTGATTTATAAAAAGCAGACAGTGGCCAAGGAATATATGTGTATATGTATATACATTTATATGTCCTCCGTGTGTGTGAATTTTACAATAAGTTGGTGCCTGTTGTTATACCTTTAATTTTTCATTCCATTGCTAAGTGCATGTAATCAGTATAGGTGCACTAAAAAAAGAACATGGTTCTTCATTCCTTAATTTTTTTAAAAAGCAACAATTCATTTGTTATATCATTGGGAGAACATAATTTCATGAATTGCCTTTTATATGTTGATGCCAGCTGTATTAGATCCCATGATTTAGAGCAATGTTTCCAGGTCCATTGATCTAGTACCAGAATTGATAGAGCCTAGCTCCGTTAATTCTTTGGAACAATTAGTCTGTGTCTTAGTACACTTAGTGGTAGCCAGGGAATCCAGAGGAATTACTGAAGCTCCCAACTGCACCCTCATGCCTCCCCAAATCAAATCATGAGCCAGATGCCGTGCTGAGACTGAAAAAGTCATGTTTCAATTGACAGGTATCACTACACTGTCACCTGTATACACCCTGGAAATAAGGTTCCAGGGAATTGAATTACATCAGATTGTCACAACACAGCTGAAAAGTGTTTTTAGGAAGAATAAGGTCAGTTGCCTAGCTTCCCAGGCTAAGCTTCACTAGTGGTTATTAAAACCTGATGGTGTTCTCTAAGTCCAGAAATAACACATTCTGGGCCTATTCATGCCACAGTTTTCATGCTTTGGGGAACTGACACCATCCACCCAAGAGGGATTAATTTATGAACCAGTGTCCAATCTATATTTGGCTAACCAACCGAACCTTTGCACAGGATGTTCTGGGTAATTAATATATCTGTTAGTTATAAATTTATATCTTAGCAGAGTGATCCCAGAATTAGAAAAATTAGAGTGGAATGTCCTTGAATACTTCCAATAAGTCTCCTGAAATATCTGCACATTGCTCTTCAAACTATTTCAGGTATGGTTCATCAGAATTAGAATACGCTCTCACTTGCATTGTTTTGGAGACATGCGGACAATTTCTTAACCTCTGTTTTCTCTTCACAGAGACCTCGCTCTCCTGAAATGAAAATATAAACAAGGTTAATATAGACAATTCTATATTCAGGTGTTCCTATATCTCTAGACATCCTGTCATTGTCTTTTTTTTTTTTTTTTGCTATAGTCTTCCTTTTCTCTTCATTTTTATTACAGAAAAAATGAAAATAGCTAAAACAGCCAACAAGAGTGAAGTTATATTTTATGCTTATGACAAAGTATTTTATCGCCATCACATTATTTCAATTTTAATAACATGAGAAATTCTTATGCCAGAATATTGTGGGGAAAAAAAGCATGGTATACATTCAACATGACCCCAACTATATACGAATATATATAACTAGAGGGATATACACCAACACGTTGACAGTAACTATATCTGGTTGGTAGGTTTTCTGAATTATTTTAATTTTTCCTTTAACTTTTCTGTGTTCTTTTGAGTTTTCAACAGTGAGGATATGTTTACTCATTTGAGAAATTTTTATTCAGAACCTACTATGTACTAAACAACAATAGACACTGGGTAATCATCATTTTTGTACTCAGGAAAATAACCAAAAAATATACATTAAAAAACAAAAGAAACAAATTATTTATGGAATTTTCATATGCCTGAAATGATCCAAA
>RJWJ010036407.1:0-16098 GCA_004363605.1 Indri indri | reverse complement strand
AAAAAAAAAAAGCCTGGTAGCTATTTTAAACCAGAGGGAAAAACTGTCTGCCATCCTCATCTTTTAAGTCAGGCCACAATGACTCGAGCACGTCCCCAAAAGCTAGCAATTGTATGTCCACGTCCAGTGGGGATAGTTTATTCAGCCATCTCCTGCCGAAAAGGCCCATAATTCACCCCCCGGCACCACTTGTCAGCAGCTGGTTAATAAGTATGGCTGGGTACGAGAGCTTGGAGAAGAGCCCTAAAGAGGTGAAACCTCCCTAGACAAGTCAGAGTCGGATTTTGAAATGGAGAATGTGAACTGTGGGCACCATGGCCTGCAGGAATCCAGGGAGCATCCTTCACTGAGCCCACCAAAAGCCCTCGGAAGAGCCACCGAAAGGGAGGCTCTATAATTTGTCTCGGCCCCTGAATTAGCGGGGCTGCTTGTCATCACGCACTTTCCTCTCCAGGAGCTCAGGATGGATGACGTGGGGTTCCCGCATAGGATGGGAAGAGGGAAAGGAAAGAGACCTCATTTATTATGTGCCGGCTGGGGTAGGGAACTCGCCCCCTGTTCGCCCCACATGAGCTGGCTGGACAGTGCTTTAGGAGACCAGCAGGACCCTTGAGCTTCAAGTGAGCCTCGAGCATTTTCCCTTCCCTAGCCAAACATTATTGCTGGGTTCCCGGAGATAACCAGCAGGAGAGGTGCCCTCCAGTGTGAGCCAGCCCGTGTTCAAAGCAGGGGGCTCGAGAAGCCCTTTCATGGGGATGGGGTGCCTCGGGAGCCGAAAGTGTGAGCTGAACCCACCTGATTGTCTTGGCTGTGTCTTTGGCTTTTGTCCCCAGGATATTTTCAACGCTGTCATCAAACAAAACCCCTTCCTTGTGTACCAGCTCCCCTGCTTCTGGAACGTGCAGCTGTCGGACCACACCCGCTCGGAGCAGTGCTACAGAGACGTGTCTGATCTAAAGGTAGGGTCGCGACAAGCCGTGCTGGGCTGCGGGGCACCTCTGCAGGGGCAGAGTGAGATGCCCACGCTTGGCAGAGAGAAGCTGAGTTGGGGGGGAGCCCACGGGGCACCATGGCTAGAGCTTTGTGTGCGGTGTAGCGAGAGAGATACGGGCACAGGAGAGCCTGTACCTTCTTTGTCTGGTTTTTTCTTCTTTTTTCCCACCCTTATCTCAGCTTTCTGGAAAGCCTAAAGCCCTCTGGCGTAAGAACCGCCTTGTCTGGTTAGTCTGCTGCTGGTTCACGTCAGCTCTCCAAAGGCATTTATTTAATTCAAGCAAAAACATTTCTCGAGGGCCTGCTCTGTGCTGGGGGCTATAGAAGCGGAAGTTGGTGAATAACTAACTACCTGCTTCCAAGTCATTCATGGCTTAGAAGAGAGAAATATGTAAGGAAATAGGTTTAAAAAAAAATAATAGGTGCTATGATAGGTGTTGAGGGAGGGGAACGTAACCATAACTGTCTCATTCTCCCTGGCAGAGAAGGGATGGTGATGGAAAAGCCCTCACCACTGTTGTCTGGGTACCAAACACAGTGGTAGGACCTGGCCGTAGAAAGATGGAGACGACAAGGTGTGTCACTTATCTGCTGCCGTAGATAATGCTGCATAACAAACTATTCTAATAGTCGCCTGAATCAATGACCATTTATTTAGTTCATGAGGCCGCAGGTTGGCTGGAGGGTTCTCTGGTTTTTACTACCTTAACCAAGTGTCTATGGTCAGCTTCAGATGGGATGGCCAGTGGCAGGGACAACTGAGCTGTCCTCCAGTGTTTCTCTGTCTCATCAGCAGGCCAGTCTGGGGTGTTCTCGGGGAGAGGCACAGGCAGCAGAGGAAGCCCTAGCACACAGAGGAACCGGAGTCATTGTTGCTAACGTCCCATTGGCCAAAGTCATCGTGTGGCCGAGTGCAAAGTTAAGGACTGTGCCAGAATTCCCCAGCTGCAGTGGGGAGAGTGAAGAATTGAGCACAGCTCTCAAGCAACAGAACAGAGATTTGAACACAGGCCTGGCTGACACCAAGTGTGTTTGCCCCTCAGGTTGTTTCAAAGAGTGAACAGATATGTATAGCCACAGAGAGTTTCTTTCACATAAAGTTTATATTCAGGCTGGGCGCGGTGGCTCACATCTGTAAACCTAGCACTCTGGGAGGCCGAGGTGGAAGGATTGCTTGAGGTCAGGAGTTTGAGACCAGCCTGAGCAAGAGCAAGACTCCCTCTCTACTAAAAATAGAAAAAAATAGCCGGGTGTGGTGGTGCGTGTCTGTAGTCCCAGCTGCCTGGGAGGCTGAGGCAGGAGGATCGCTTGAGCCCAGGAGTTTGAGGTTGCTGTGAGCTAGGCTGACACCATGCCTGGGCCACAGAGCGAGACTGTCTCAAAAATAAAATAAAAGAAAGTTTATATTCATTGCCCATGGGACACTTCAGTACCAATAATTGCAAGTTTTAAATAAGAAAAAGGATCCCAAACTCTGCTCTCCTAATAAGTTAGTCTTTTCCAATCAGCTTCTGGTTCATGTCCACATGTGCATATTATATCTTATTTATAATCAATACACCTTGAATGTTGCTTTCTGCATGTAGCCTGTTCCATATCATAAGCATTTTCTGGGTCAGCCACATGGTGTTAACGAACATCATATCCAGTAGTTACGTAATCACCCATTACTCAGGCATTCCCTTCACCTTAATGGTTTTCAAATTTTCATAGATATAAATTATGTCATAATGAACAGCCTTGTCCATAAAGCACTTTCCTTCTTTGAGAATACTTTTGTGGCTTACCTTTCCAGGGTGAAATCATAGCATTAAAAAGAAAGAACTTTTTCTTTACTACACTTGAAATTCATTGCAAAATATTTGTGCTATTTAAAACAGAAGTGCATAATTCATTCTTTCAACCAAAATTTATGCAATTCTTTCTATATATCATGTACTTGTTAGATATAAGGAAAACAGACGATACAGACAGGAATATGTCCAAGAATATCATGGTCTAAGAAGTTTGGAGGGGAGGAAAATAAAACAAATCCTGTACAGGGAAAGTGCTGTATAAAAAAAAAATTGAATGGTTTGAAAGCATAACTGATCATTCCATGAAGTAAGTAAAGAAAGCAAGGGCCAGAAACAATGAATCCTAAACACAGAATCCTTCTGTGAATCCAGAAGCCTAAGCAGAGAGCAGCTGGATATGCATTTGCCCTCCACTCCTGTAAAGTTAAATTGGTATCATAAGAAATACATTTAGTCTTTGTTCTGGTTCTGGACACAGAGCTCCTAAAACCCTTGAAATTTCCCAAGTGATAGAAGTGTCTTTTGTTATTTATATAGGCCCCTTTTGGATCCTACCTGAGTTTATGCTAATGAGGTGACTTAGGGCAGGGCCTCCAGGTGGCCTCAGGATGGGGCTGGTCACCAGAAAGATCACAGATCACGTGTTTAAGGGTCACTCTGGTTGGAACTTTTAGCCCCACCCACTGACCTCTGGGAAGGGAGTGAGTGTATGCTGGAGGTTGAGCTCTGTAAAAACTTTTGAACAAGAAGATGTGATGAGCTTCTGGGTTGGTGAACAGCGTTGGTACTGGAGGGTGGCTTGTCCGGAGAGGACATGGAAGCTCCACCCCACCCCATACTTTGCCTTGTGTATCTCTCCTATTTGCTGTTTCTGAGTTGTAGCTTTTATAAAAAATGAGTAAAAATAAGTAAAGCATTTCATGGAGTTCTGTGAGCCATTCTAGCAAATCGCTGAACTTAAGGAACGGTGGCGAGAACCTTGATTTATAGCCGGGGTCAGTCAGAAATACAGGAAGCCCAGACTCGCAGGTGGCACCTGGAATGGGCGGCCCTGTGGGACTGAACCCTCACCCTGTGGGATCTGGTGCTATGTTCAGGTAGACAGTGTTAGAACTGAACTGAATTGTAGGACACCCCGTGTGTATTGGAGAACTGATCAGTGTGGGGAAAAGAATCACAACATCGGCATCAGAAATGTTCTGTGTGAGAGTGTAGAGTTGAAATGCTATGTGTAGGACTTTGAGCCCCAACAGGAAAAAAAACTGTTAGATGACCATCCCATAAAGTCTGAATCCATGAAGAGTAATACCCCCAGTGTATCAACAGTTAGTAAAACTCATAGAAGACAGGAGAGATTGTTGTCTGTTTCATCCTTGGCTTTAGGTGGAATGAGGGAGAAATGTTTCCCCTGAGAATATCTAATTTTAAGCCTAGATTTATATTATTTGGGGGGCTAAAATAATATGCATGGTGACAAAAATAGAAAGGAAAAAAAAGAAAGTTTCCAGGCAAACTTTTGACTTGTGTTTGACAGAAGCAAACACAAATCTGATCTGAAGAATACTCTCAAAAACAAGCCTTCAGAATTTTTTAGGAGAAGTTTCAATGAAAATGAGTTCTCAATCAGAAATCACTAAACACACGAGAAAATAAGCTGCCCTGGGAAAGAGCGGAAACTGCAGGCTATAGAATTACATCCCAAAGATTGCAAGTATTGAGCTCATCTGATATAAAACATATGTAAGTGTCTCTATTATGTGTAGAAATAGAAAAGAATATTGAAAGTGGGACGGAGGAACAGCAGATTCTTAAAGACAAAGTAGCCATTTGGGATTAAATAGTATTTTTAGAAGTGAGAAATATAATTATTGAAATTAGAAATTAAATGTGTGTGCTAAGCAGTAAATTAAACCCTTCTGAAGAGAGAATTAGGAAACCGGAAGAGGTATCTGAAGAAATTACACAAAACGCAACACGGAACAAAAAGGAGAAAAACTGAGAGAAAAGTTAAGACATCAGGATATGTCTCATCAGACTATCAGAAGGTGATAAAAGAGAAAATTGGAATTGAGGCGTATCTTCAGTGTGCTGAGAGAAATAACAAGTTGTGTACCTAGCAAAGCGATTTTTCAAGTGTGAGAGAGGAATATTCAGAGCATAAAAATGAAGAGAATTTACCATACACATAGAAACTTCTAAAGGATTGCCAACCTCAGTAACAGAGAGCAGATCTATAAAAGAAAATGATGTTTATTTGAGAAGGACATTGCAATGGGAACACACATGCCATAGGAAAGTATGTACATGTTCAGGGGGGTAAAGAAAGACAAAATTTTTAAAGGAGAAGGAAGGAGGATTACGTAATTGTTTTAAGATAATTATCTTTGGCTGTAAGAATCAATAACAAGGGCGACACCAGTCTGAGGTTAGACAGGTAATCACCGGGCAGATGTCCTCACTGAAGTATTATTTTGTTTAAGGTCGTGATGGTCGTTGTGCAAGGTTGTGGGTTTTGCAGTCTTTGGTGACTGTTTTTTTATCAGATATTTATGCACGAAAACTCTGCTGTCATGGCCTTCCCAGCTCTATTTGTCCAGGGTTTTAAAACACAAATGACTCCATTTTGATTCTGACAACTTTCATTTCCCTCACTTGATCAAGATCTTTCTTTGAAAGCATCAGCACTGTATAATTTTGTAGTTAGGTTTTGATGTCTCTTGATAGCAGATGGACCTGTCCTGGTTGCTGGTCTGGTCCCACATCGGAGGAAATGAATGGCGGCTGGAAGTCAGTGTCAGAACCCTTTGAGGCACATTTAAGCAACAAGGGGTGTTTGAAGGGAGTGGCTCTCAGGCTAAGGCTACTTAGAGTTCATTATTATGTTTAATTTTGACTGTTCGTAGACATGTGTTATCATCTCAAAGTGGTGGGCTAGCTTATTCTCTTAGGAAGTGTACTTCTGCAAAAATTTAATAAGTAACAGATACCAAATTTAAAAAGGAAAAATACAAAGTGAAATTAATAATAATATGACAATCGCAGCTTGCATAATTGTTTTGAGCCACGTACCTAGGCTTGAAGGCAACCAGTTGAGTAAATCAAATGGCCATTGTCCTGCCAAGTAGAAAAGGTAGGCATGAAAGAGGGGTGAGAGTCTCATTGTGATGTGGAGTCTTGTTCAGATGTCTTGGGAAAAGCTGTCTGCAGCATGAAAATATCAGCTTATCATGGTTTGCAGATTGAATATGTCTTGTTATGGCATCAGGCACTTTGGTGAACTTTTTGTGCGACCCGTACATCAGGCATGATACTCGTTTCTTCATACATTAACCGCCATGTGAGTTGTATGTAACTCATGCTAGTTTTCAGCCTGGGGCCTCGTAAATCATATGTAATTCACACATCTCTTCACCTTGGGATCTGCGTGATCTATTTTTCAAGTTGTATATAACTCATGCACAGAAAACAAAAAATAACATTTTTTATTAAACTAGAACGGAACATTCTGGTTTTGAAATTTTTACTCTATTTTTATAATAAAATATAGCCCCAAGGAAAAAAAAATTTTTTTTGTAGTGTAGCAGTCAATGTGTTAAAATTCATCTAGTTTCAGCTTATAAGGCTTTTGGGAACCGAGCACTTCCATATTCTGGTAATTCCGTGGAAGAAAGTTGGATTGGAGAAATCTAGAAAAATTCAGGATTTAGTCTAGTTTACAGGTAGATAACAAGAACCTGAAAACAGTGCACAGAGCTATAATCTCAACAGGTATATTGTAGCTTTTCTTTGGACATTTTTTTGTCTCCTACAAGTCATCCCGATTTTTACCAAAGATAGATTAAGACAAATTTGTTTATAAAATAAGTTTAGTTTTATCAAATTTTGCCTTCAAGAATAGTGATTTGACCACATAGTAATCTCAGATTTAAAAATCTCTTGAGTCTCGGAAGCCAAACCAACATAGACTTTAGATTTTACCTACAGTCTTAAGGTTCCTGGGCCTGCCAATTTTTATTCATTCACTGTTAAGTCTGAGAACCCTTGAAGTCAGGCATTTTATGCATATTCTCAAATATGACATTTTGGTAAAAGCCTCAGTTATATAACCAATGTTTTCAATTGTATCCTGCTATGAAGAGAGGGCAAATTTTTATTGAATTTATTCAAATAACCATATTTGCCATAAAAAAAAAGAATACTCATGAATAGATTCCAAATTTTGGATGGATCAAGTAGAAAGAAAAAGCAAATGTTTCCACCTTTGTTCATAAAGGAATACTTTATCAAATTGCAGTAGATTATATATAACTCAAGAGAGAAAAATTCCTTAAATCTGGAAAACAAACTAACAGTGTTCAAATAAAAGTCATAAAAACATTAGCTTTATTAGTTACTTAATCTCATGTAATTAATTTTGGTCTGCTTTATTTTTATTAGTAGTTTCATAAATGTATCAATTTTTTCATCAGAGTTCTGGAAATTCTTACTTTAGTCCATTGATCTTAAAGTTATTAGAAAACTATATCTATGAGTACTTGTTAGAGTCGTTCGTAAATCTGATTACAAATGCAAAAGAGAAGAAGTCAAAACAATAATTGTAGATGGATAAAAAGAATAGTCATGGTTAAAAATCTGAGGGGAGGCCATTATTATAATCAGTTGACAAGGAAATTTAGGGATTTTTTTGTGGCATATAACATAATATTTGGAATTATAACTGATAACACATTAGATTTTTAAGAGTTGTATACAATTTTGAAACATTTATATCAATAACATACCCATAAATATAACTGGAAAAAGATCAAATATCACTTATCATTTGACAAAGTTTCTCATACAATTTGCCAAATATGCTTAATCATTTAATATCCCTACAAGATGAGAGATCTATTCTTTGATGCTCTCCATGGGTCCAAATGGAAAATTCCAAAGTTAATTTTAGGTCAGAAAGATTAGTAATACAAACCCACCAGCTGTTTTATAAAAGACAGTTGAATCCAAATTATATTTCTGATAAAATTAGAATGTGTTCACATGGCTGAACTTTGCCTCAGTAGGTAATATAATGAAGGCTGTAGACCAAAGTTTTGGGCAAAGCAGTTTTGTTTAAAAAAAAAAAAATCTTTTACCCTTTTTTCATTTTCAGCTGAGCTTAGAGTTAAATATTCAAATGCTTACATTTTACCTAGGACTGGCTGAATTGTATAAGAAAAACAAAATCTCCTAGTGGCCTTGAATTAGTAACAAATCTCTTTGTTTGCCAGTCTGGTTCGCTTGACTACTCAGCGCAGGCAAGGAATCATTTTAACAGAGGGTTTTGGGGGGATTTTTGTTGTTTTTTTGGCTCCTGCGTAGCAGACAAAGCAACTTTTATGCCAGACAGGAAGACTTTATATTACTGCTCTGAGCTCAAGATTTGACCTGTTTGATCTGAAAACTTAACTTTTATAAATATTTATCTAGTTATTTTTTGTTTGCAGATACCAATTCTTCAATTAACTGTTCTATCACCCTAAGCAATTGTTAGTCAAGCAAACCTAAATTTACATTTCCAAAAGGTGTCTAGGTTTTTGGTTACCATGGAGCTGTTGTAATATGTAAAGCCATTAATTTGAAAGCCCTTTAAGACTTCTTTTCTTTTTATCCTGGCTGGAATGCCATAAGCAGTGGTTTTTATCTCAACACCAGCAAAAAGTCAGCAGATTCAAAGTAGGCAAAAAAGAAAAATGGAGAATTTAGGAGACTTTACATGTTAACTCTATAGTTGCAATCTCTTAATTTGGTACTAAGTAAAAACAAGCTTGTGGAGTTCAGTTGGTCCCTGTGATGGTCATCGATCCAAAACTGTGCTTGAATAAAAGACATGTAACCAGCTCGAGTCTCAGAAAAGCTGGCATGCCTTAATATCTGAGATTCCCAGTCATTTATTATTAATTTCTCAAGAGCAAAGAAAATCCCATAAATCATGTCAGGAGATGTCAGGAGTTTGGACTGGTGTTTTAGATGGTAGCAAATGCCTTAGTGGTTTTTAAGCAGCCTTCCTGTGCCCCCAATTTAGATTGTTTATTCTTGCTCTCCGAAGATTTTCAGACACAAGCTAGGGAAAAGAGCCTAGTCATTTATAGACACACATAACCAAACCAAAATGAAACCAAAGTAAGACTGTCCACAAATTTTAACCTATGCGTGCAGATGAAATGAAATATTGAACTAGGTGCACAGACCAAAAGTGAATTCACCAGAAAAGATGTGTCTCACAGACAGAACATGAATTCTGTAGAAACCAGAGTACTCATACCTTAAAGACACTTGTCTTTATATCACGGAGGATTTGCCAGAAAAGACAAAAAGTCTTTTCTTTATCTCAGGAGAGATATAAGGTCCTGTCTTCAGGTGGTCTTATCTAAATCAGATTCCAAATAAAGTCAAGAGCTCTACCAAAAAGAGGGAGGCTTGGCCTGAGAGAAGACTTGCCAGGGCAGAAAAGATGAACCTTGGAAACAGAGCGCTCAAAGGGCTCATGTGAGTACTACACTCCCGTTCCAAGAATCGCCCATTCCTTCCAAAGGTGATCTTGTTCCAGATCCCACTTCTGACACCATTAATGTCAACCTAAATAACAAACAGAGAGATGATTTTTAAAAGAAAATAATTCTTATTCAGGAATTGGGCATTGTAATAGAAATACGCATGCCATTGTAAAGTACATGCATATCCGGGGGGTGGGGTTGGGGGGTAAAAGAAGACAGAGGTTTTTAAAGGAAGAAGAAGGAAGATTGCATCATTGTTTTAAGGTAATTATCCTTGGCTACAAGGATCAGTAACGAGTGACACCAGTCTGAGGTTAGACGGGCAATTGCTGGGCAGATATCCTTGCAGAAATATTTTTGTGTAAGGTTATGATGGCCTCGGTGCAAGGTTATAGGTTTTATAATAGTTTTTATTATCAGGAATTTATACATGAGAACCTTCTTGTCATGCCTTTCCCTGGCTCTAATTTGTCAGGGTTTTTTAAACAGAAGTTACTCTGTTTTGATTCTGACAACTTTTATCAGATGTGCTTCAGGAATAGGGAACATGATCCCAGATTCAAGAAGGAATATTGAACAATCAAATTAGTAATGTTCAGGAACCCCAAACAATAATTTCTAGGTAATAGTAATGGTAATAACACATTATTTGTATTTGTGGGTTTAAAAAGTTGATATCTATAACATCAGACAATGACAGCATATAAATGATTAGAATTAAAGTCCTCGTATATCATTGCTTTGTTGAGGAGGAGAAGATATTATTATCTTTAGACACCAAGTTATTTATGCTTGCTAACATTACAAGGTGAAGTTATAACATGATTGAATAAAGGTATAT
Source organism: Indri indri (assembly GCA_004363605.1). NCBI lineage: Eukaryota > Metazoa > Chordata > Mammalia > Primates > Indriidae > Indri > Indri indri. The sequence goes on along the minus strand of RJWJ010036407.1, from coordinate 5,935 downwards.
ATATGACCTTTAAATCCATGATGGATGGGATGATGAATGGAATAAAAAAACAAAAAACAAAAATAGTGCAATCATTTAATTTTTTAAAAAGAATGCAAGAAAAGAAAGAAAGTAAAAGCATAGAAAAAATGAGGGAAATAGCAAGAAATCAAGATGATAGAAGTCCAAATATATCAATAATCAAATACAGATAAGCAAACTAATTTTGGCAATGGAAAGACATTGTCAGATTGAATAGAAAATGATACCCAATATACGCTGTTTATAAGAAGCATACCTAACTCATAACAACCTCAAAAGGTTGACAGTAAAATTTTGGAAAGGGAATATCAGGCAAAAATCCAAAAGAAAGCTTGGGTAACTATACTGATATCAGACAAAGCATTAGCAGTGATGGAGATTGTCCCAACTTGTATGCAAGTCATGTTATAGCACATGTATATATAAACATATATATTTACACACACAAAGCTCATTAGAACTCCAGAGAAAATGGACAAGTCTACTATCATAGTGGAATATTTTAACATTGTTTTTAAATATTGAAAGATCAAACAGATAGAAAATTGATATAAGTAGAAAATATTTGAACTGCACAGTTTAACACACTTGATTTATTGGGCAAATAGAGAACCTTACGCCTAACAATTAGAGAAAATACATCCTTCTCAAGCTCTCTTGGAACATTTATTACAAAGTAGAGTATAAAGCAAATCTCAGTACATTTCAAAGAATCATATTATACCATAGTTCTCTGAACAAAGTACAATTGAATAAAAAGTCAGTAACAATAAGATAAAATTCTATTTGATTAAAATGGAGTACATACGTCTAAATCATGATTCTAAACAGGAATCATAATTGAAACTGAAAACTACTCAGAGACTAAATGAGAATAAAAATAATACCTGTCAAAATTTGTGGAATGAACAAATGTATAGGGAAATATATAACCTTAAATGTTTATATCAAAAAGAAAAAAAGGCTGAAAATGAATAAGCCATGTTTATAACTCAAGATGATATATAAAGAATATTATAGTAAATTCAAAGAAAATTAAAGGCAGGACATAAAGAAAATAAGAGCAAAAATTGATCAACAAATTGTTCAGTGAAGTAAAAAGTTGGTTTTTTGAAAGGGTCCAATAAAATAGACAAAGCTATAGCAGCAACTCGTCAAGAAAAAGAGAGAGAACTCACCAAAAAATGAATTAGGGGAACATAACTCCAGATTCATTTATTACCAAAATTGATTTAAGAAAAAAATATGAAGTCTGGATTATCTTCTACCATTAAACCTTATTACAAAGAAAACAGCACCCCTAGATGGTAAGTAGAAATAAGTTCCAGCAGTTTTTTTTAATTGGAAAAATAGTTCCAATTTTAAATGATCTTTTCCAGAAAATAGGAAAAGAGAAACACACATTTTAACCCATGCAGTGAAACCAGGATATCTTTGACACCAAAATCAGATAAGGAGAGGTACAAGAAAGGAAAATTGCAGGCCAGTCTCACTCATAAATATATGAATAGATACAAAAATCTTAAGCAAAGTATTTAGGAAACCAAATCTAGCCTTATGTAAAATAAGATGATATATTCTGGCCAACTTAGATTTACTCTAGGAAAAACAAGGGTGATTTAACATTGAAAAATCTGTGTCATTCAGCGTATTAATAGACAAAAGGAAAAACACCATATAATCATCTCAGTAAATCCAGGAAAGTTATATGATAAAATTAAACACTCATTCAAGGACAACAACTCTCGTGAAAAGTAACTACCAAAAACCCATGGCAAACTTTTGCTAAGCATTTGCTCAGGGCTGTGCCAATTTTAATAACAGAAAAGAGTGGAGAGCCCAGGAACACCCACAGATTTATGGAAATTTGATACATGAAGAGGTAGTGTTGCTGATCATTGGAGAAAGGATTACATTTTGTGTAAATGGTGCTGGGACACTGGTTTTCCATATGGGAAAAAAGTAAAATGGATCTCAGTCTCACGCCATGCACAAAATTAATTCCAAATAGAGACTTAAAAGTGAAAGACCAAATTAAACTTTTATTAAAAAATAAAAGGAAACTAGCATTCAGACCTCAGAATAAACAAGGATTTATTCAACAAGACACCAGAAACATGTATCATAAATGAAAGGATCATTAATTCAACCACACTGAAATTAATAACTCCATCAAAGGGGCATCAGAGAAAAGAAAAAGATATTAACTGACAAAAGAGTAGTAAACACAATATATAAACAACTCTTACTAATTAATAAGAAAAATATGTAAAAGATATAAATAGTCATTTCACATAATTGCCAAGAAAATGGCCAGTAAACACGTGAAAAGAAGTACAGCCTCATGTTAACCAGGGAAGTGAAAATTTAAGACCATAAATAATTTTATATTCACTAGATTGGAAGGTGACACTATCTGGTCCCCATTGATCAGTAGGAGCTCTCATGTACTGCTGATAGGAATGTGTATGGGTACAACCAAGTTGGAAAGCACTTCGCCATTATATTGTGAAAGTGGAGGGGTACATATGTTACAACCTAGGGCTTGGATATAATTGTTTAAAAATGGAGAAGTGGGTGACTTTCTAAAGAAAGCACTCCAAGTTCAGCTATCAGTGGGCAAATGACAACAGATTGAAGCAATGCTTAGAGAGGTCTATGTCCTCATAATATTTACAAATGACATTTCTTGAGCAGGCAGGACACAGGAGACTTCTAAAACTCTCAAGTCTTTTGATATAAAAAATAAAAACATAAAATTTCCATAAAAATCAGTGCAACTAAGAACCTTGGCAGGCCTTGAAAAGGAATGAAATTCTGACATAGGCTATAACATGGGTGAGCTTTGAGGACACTATGCGAAGTGAAATGGGCCAAACACAAAAGTACAAATACTGTTTGACTCCACTTACATGAGGTACCTGAGTAGTCAAATTCATAGAGACAGAAAGTGGAATGGTGGTTGTCACAGGCTGTGGCGGAGAAGGAATGGGGAATTGGTGTTTAATGGGCACAGAGTTTCAGTTTGGGAGGATGAAAAAATTTTGGAGATGGGTAGTAGTGATGTTTGCACAACAGTGTAAATATATTTAATGCCACTGACCTGTACACTTAAAATGGTTAAAATGATAAATTTTGTGCGTATTTTACCACATTTTTTTTAAATCTTGGGAAGAAAAAAAAAAAACTTGGCAGGTGTCTTGTGAAATTCATGAGCCAGGATATCGGACATGGTATCTGAGAGCCTCCAAAGTGATAGCCACAGAAAAGAAAGGAAAAGTCATCATAACTTAGAGGAAGCCAGGAGCCGTGGCATCTGCCTCTCGTCCCAGCTACTCGGGGATCACTTGAGCCCAGGAGTTTGAGTCCAGCCTGGGCAACATAGAGAGAACCAGTCTTTAAAAATATATATTAGAGGAGAATCTTCATTTGTGAACTTTCAACTTAGGTATTTTATGGATGCCAACAAAGCTAGGTCTCCAAGTGAAAGTGTGTCCCCTCTGCCTACCACAGACATGCAGATACATTCCTATTACTGTGTTTATTGAGCAGGTACTGTGTGCCAGGCACAGTTACTAGTGATGCTATGGGAAATAAAGTGACAAAGCCATTGTTCACAAAGAGCCTGCATTTTGGTGTAGCAGATGGCTATACCACGTTGTCATTGCTTAGCAGATGCTTAAATATTGTCACTTTAAACCTATCAAACAAAATGATTTGCAAACTCCCTTTGGCAGCCTATTCTATGTGTAAGTAGAGGAACTTCTATAAAATGGCAAAACCATGAAGATAGAAGAGCCAATCCAAATTTAACTCCTATCTTTTTAGATAAACCTAGAAAGGGACCCTGAAGTCATTTTACCCACTAATACCTAACGAATTCTCACACGGAACCCTAAAAGATAGCCGATATGTCAAAGAGGAGCTTCCCTGGAGGTAGGGAGATTGGCAGGTCCCAGCCCCGCCCTCTGGGTTATCTCGGTGCCTGGATGCTGACGTGGAGCAGCACAGTGTGTCCCTACGGCCCTCCAGGACCACCTGGGCCTCAGGTTCCAGGTCAAGGTGCATCTTTGCCATTTTGTCTTTTTTCTCTTCTTGCTCCCATCTTTTGTGTTATTTCCATCCCATTCCACATGTATTACATCTCCTATTTGCTACGTATTACATTCCTCCCTGGAAAGTACAGTAGTCCTCCCTTATCTGTGGTTTCACTTTACGAGGTTTCAGTTACCCACAGTCAACCATTGTCTGAAAATATTTGATAGAAGATTCCAGAAATAAACAATTCAGAAGTTTTAAGTTGTGTGCCACTCTGAGTGGCATGGTGAAATCTCACACCACCCTGCTCCATCCCACCCGGGTGAATCATCCCTTTGTCCAGCGTCTCCAGGCTGGAGATGCCACCCTCCCGTTAGCTACTCAGGAGCCATCTCCGTTACCATATCAACTGTGGTGCTAGTGAGGTGGTATCCAGTCACCTTTATCTTTCTTCCTAAGAGCCCAAAGTACAAGAGTCATGATGCTGGCATGTTATTATAGTCGTTCAATTTTACTATTAGTTACTGTTGTTAAGCTCTTCTATACCTAATTTATAAATTAAACTTCATCATAGGTACATATGAATAGGAAAAAACATGGTATATAAATTATTCAGTGTTATCCGCCTTTTCAGGCATCCCCTGGGGGTCTTGGAACATGTCCAGGTGCTCCTGCAGACAGGTGTACCTGCCCCTTCTGGTCTCCCTCAGCCCACACTCTGCCACTCCCAAGGGAAGGCAGCCTGAGCAGCCTGTCTGCGGGGTATGCGGAGGACCTGTGCTGGGTCAGCTGATTGAAAATGTCAGTTAAAGCAAGAATCACAAAAATATTTTAACTTTGATTTACTTGTCTTTTCATCTACAGGCAAGGTTTTCCAGTCTCCTGATTGAGTGCTATATTATCTTGCAAAAATCACCTCATCATGCATCTTCTATGGTTTAACTGTCCTTTCCTTTAAAGTGGAACAAGAACTTAAGGACTCTTCCAAAACCACCGGAGGCCGGTCCTGGGTTATTTCCACGTTCTCCTAATCTTTTGTCTCCCCCACACCTAATGTGAAGGCAGATTTTTTTCAGGGACTTCTTTTCATCAAGTTGTTGCAAAGCATGTACCTTGTCTTTCATGGAAACAGCAACTCTTACCGTTAAATGATACTCATTCAAATAATATCATAAACTCAAATAATGTTTAATTAGATTTTCAACGGCATTAGAAACACAGGATACAGACACACCTTTGGTAACAAACACAGCTCACTCCTGGTAAGCACAGAGCTCAGATGTAGGCACAGACACCCTCCTACGTCCTCCTGGGTGTCGGGTTGTTAAGAGAACTTCTAAGGGGAGAAATGTTTTCAGGGAAGAGGCAGAAGGAGTGTATAGGCTTTTGGAGCCAAGCAATCCTGTAAATCCTGATGACAGTTCGGCGTCTCCCCCGCTGAGGGACTGGAGTAAATCATTTAGCCTCACGCAGGCTCGGTTGCGTTATTGGTAAAATGGAGGTCGTTATTCTTGGCCCCGTGCTCAGCCAGGCCCCTGGAGTACTCACAGAAATACACTTGACTTCATCTCAGTCTTTTGTGCTTCAAAGACCTTCATTTTTATCTCTTCAGTCTTGAAGCTTGATGACTCAGCTGAGTCTTAAGTTAAAAGAGAAAGAGAGGGACCCAGAGGAGCATCTTTTTAATCCCTGTATCAGTAGCACAAACTCTGTGGAGAACGGGAGAGATTCTGTGTCACTTTGGTCCAGTCCTTGAGTCATCAATGGACCATTCGAGGAGAGCGAAGCCCTGGCCAGAATCAGGGAATGGCCAGGAAGGGGCCAGCAGAGGGTCCGTCTGTGGGTCTCGGGGAGTTACTGGAACCAGAGCTGAGTA
>RJWJ010036406.1:0-16099 GCA_004363605.1 Indri indri | reverse complement strand
TGTGAACTATACATCTGATAAAGGGCTAATATCCAGATCAGTTGCCAGATCATTCCAGAAGGAAAGAAGGGTTTCAGATAAAGGAGAGAAAGGAAAAAGGATAACTAAGGTGTAGTTTGGGGCAAAAGGTGCCAGAGCCTGCCAGAGATTTCATGGGAAGAAGTTATGGAGCAGAACAGGAAGAAAAACTATACATTCAGTAAAAGGCCAATATCCAGAATTTACAAAGAACTCAAACAAATCAGCAAGAAAAAGACAAACAACTCATTAAAAAGTGGGCAAAAGACATGAACAGAAGTTTTTCAAAAGAAGATAGACAAATGGCCAACAAACATGAAAAAATGCTCAGCTTCACTAATCATCAGGGAAATGCAAACTAAAACCACAATAAGATATCACTTTACCCCTGTCTGAATGGCTATTATTAAAAATCCAAAAAACAATAGATGTTGGTGCAAATGCAGAGAAAGGAACATTTATACACTGTGGGACTGCACATTAGTATACCTCTGTGGAAAACAGTATGGAAATTCCTCGAGAAATATATATAGACTTACCATTCAACCCAGCAATCCCACTACTGGGTGTTTACCTAAAGGAAAAGAAGGCATTCTATTAAAAAGATACCTGCACTCAAATGGTTATTGCAGCACAATTCACAATCACAAAGATGTGGAATCAACCTAAGTGCCCATCAATTCATGAGTGGATTAATAAAATGTGGTGTATATATATACCGTGGAGTACTACTAAGCCATAAAAAGAAATGAATTAATGTCTTTTGCAGCAATTTGTATGGGACTGGAGACCCTCATCCTAAGTGAAGTATCTCAGGATGGACAAAACAAAAACCACATGTACTCACTAATAATTTGGAACTAATCGATGGGCACACATGGGCATAGAGAAAAGTAAAAGCCATTGGACATCAAAGGGGATGGAGGCAGGAGGAGAGGGGTAAAAACCTACCTATCGGATACAATGAACACTATTTGGGTGATGGGCACACTAATACTCCTGACTTAAGCATCATAAAAGCTATGCATGTAACAAAAATATTTATACCCCCTTAATATCTTGAAATGAAAAAAAAGGCTAAACCTTTTTCACATTCATCTTCATAATGACCCTGAAGGCAGACTGAGAAATGTTAGGTTATAAATGGAGAAAATGAGGCCCAGTCGGTCAGCAAAATTATCCCTTGAGTTTAAGATTTAGAAGCAGCTATGGGGAAAAGAGTGCAAGACCCCAGACTTGTTTTGAATGAAAGTTGAGTTTCTAAGAATGTTCGTGGTAATTTAACCATCAGTGCAACCTCACTGCTATGTACATTTGACCACAAATAAGAATTCATTCCTTCTGCTTTTAAAAGTTTCTTCCTCCAGTAGGGAACGCACACGTGGATGGCACTGATGTGAATGTGTGTGTTGTCTTTTGCTCCTACATTGGATAGGGACACCGGAGTTGCCCTCTGAGTCCAGTGCATCCTCAAGAACAGGTAATTCTCCTCCCACCAAAATGAAAACTTCCAATCAGATATATCTGGTTTGACTCTTCACATCTCTGAGCCTTACTTTCTTCTACAATGAACTGGAGCTAACAGAGGCGGAGAATGAGCCAAGCATGGTGCCAGGCACATAGTAGAGACTTGGCAAGAGCTAGTTCTCTCTCCCCGGATGCTCACCCTATCTGTGACTGGCCCATTCCACTGCCTGAAATAGGGTCTGGCCCATCCAATATCTGACCATGCCCACAATTCTAAACCCAAATTTCCAGCCCAGCCAAGGAGGATGTACCATCAGGTCATGAGGTTTAAGCTTCAGGGCTCTTCCTCCCAGGGGCCCATTTAGGTGGCTTAGAGTTTTGCTCAGAGTTGTAGAATACTCTCTGTGGATATGGGAAAACAGGTTACGAGCAGAAAGCATTTCTAGGGAAGACCTCTAGTAAATTGCCTAAACAATTGCCTCACTGGGGAAAGATCCCAGTAATCCGTTGTGATTTCTTTTCTCATTCTACGTAACTGTTTACCTTCATATCTTTAAAAGAGAATATTTATAGCAGCCTTTATAATAGTAACCACTGGATAGAACATATGTCCATCAACAGTAGAATAGATGGGAGGAGTAAGACCGGGGAGAAGTTCTGGAGAGCATCTAACTCATTGTAATCTTCTGTTTGTTAACCTACATGGTGGCCACATACACAGTTGTTCCCTTTGTTACTCTTCTTTAATTGGTACCCTTATAATTAGGATTTTTTAAAAAGGATACATAACCAAGATGGAACTACACAATTTACCAGCCAGTTTTCAAGCTTGCTGAGGGCTGCACGATGCTGTCTCTTCTACTACTCTGTCAAATGCTTCTGACCCCAAAATATAAATTTTTAATAGATGACCTTTTAAAAATTGGATCCCAGCTTAGAAAAGTATTAAGAAGAGGAGGGAAATAAGCGTATGCCTAGTCATAATGTGTTTATCTGAAATTCTCATGAGTTTAATCTCAATATGCCCATCACAGAGTCAGACAGCAAAGGAAAATAGGAACAGAAATTTTAATTCTGACTCCATTAAACTAAGAGTTAAATTGAGGTTTCAATTTCAGATTTTGCGATAGTTGATCCATTTCGTGTTTGGTCAACCCTTTATCTACAATAGATTAAAACCTCAAAAATACTTTTAGTACTCTCACAACCATTATTCAGACTTGAACTATTGTTTCCAGTAATTGAAAGAAAGATGTTACCTTCATTTTTGCACAAGGAAGAGAGGCAGTTTAAAGATAATTTAACAATAAAACCTCACAAATATCAGATTAATAATTGTTATATGTATACTGTGCAGTACCCAGAGGTCTACTATATTAAATATTATGTTAACTACCCCTTCATCATTATATAAAGGCAAACTAGTGTTATCAACTAGTAGCCTCAATAAGCTCGTTTTAATGAGTAAAGATAATATTGCTACCAAGAACTCTGAAGCATGTTTTCTTAGGCCATGAATTACCAGCCTCAGCCAGCTGACTTCAAATTGCACAGTGTTGGCCTTGATATATTCCGGAGAGAATGAGTGTACTTATCAAAACTTTACCATGCTTGCAAAAACTCAAAGAAAATGTCTTACTTCATTCAGCAAGTTTGGACTGCTATCATTTAGAAGTACATAAGAAGTTATTTTTTCCAATGGTAAAACAAAAAATGTGCATGATGAAAATTTTGGAAAAGATAGGAAAAAAATAAAGATAATTTAAATTTCCCATAGTTCCACAACCTAGAAATTACCACTATTCATGTTTTGAAGCATTTCCTTTCATTTATTTTTCTTCCCAAGGACATACACATATGTTTACATATTTGAGACCCTATAGTTGGTTATCTCTTTTCATTTGCTTTCTCTTAGCATTATGTTGTAAGCATTTTCCCATGCCACTAAATATTCTTTGGTAATCATTTCTATGGTCATATAATATTCTCCATATGGGTGTGATGTAATTGAAAGAAAATTTTCTCTATTTTTGGACATCTTGGTGGTATTGCCATCTTTTTATATCAAGAACAGCCTTTATAGGTTTTTTTCTTTTCTAATATTTTATGTTTATCTCTTGTGGTTGATAATGAATATCAACTTTTAGTCATCATTAAACTTTTGAAAATGTGTCATTGATCTCATTTTGTAATGCTAAAAATCAATTTGTGCATTCTTTCATTCATCGAATATCTATCATGTGCCTATTACATGCCATGAACTGTTTTAGGTGCTAGAGGTAAAGCCTAGCACAAAATAGATAGTCCTTGTCTTCATGAGCTTATCTTACAGTAGAAGAGATGGGAAATAGATGGATAATGTCACGTAGTGTTAAAGATAACAGAGAAAAATAAAGCAGGACAAGAGGAACAGAGAGTGCTTATGAGGAGGTGACGGCAGTAGTTTTATTGTATAAAGGGAGGGTTGTCAGGAAAAGCGATAAGCTGAAATGTGAATGAAGACATGATGAAGTGAGACCATGGGAAACCCAGGAGAAGAGAATTCCAGGAAGAGAAAATAGCAAATGCAAAGACACAGAGGTAGAACAGGAACATGCTCTGTGTGCTTGAAGAGCAACAAGGAGGCCAATATGGCTGTGGTCGGTGGCAAGGAGTAGAGCGGTAGATATGAGGGCAGAGAGGTGACCTGGCCAGATCAGGGAGAGCCTCAGCGGCCATTGTAATAACCTCTCTTGCTATTGTGTACCCAGATTCTGGGTGTAGTAGATTCTAGGGGGGGGTGAGAGACAATAGAGACAGGAAGACCTGTTGGCAGGTGATCAAAATAAAGTAGGTAAAATATGATGCTAGCATAGACTATAGAAATACTGGAGAAGATGGATAAAATGGGTCCAAATTTGGATATATTTTGAATTTAAAGCTGTTATATTTGTTGATAGATTAGATGAGGGTGTGAGAGACAGAGAGGAGACAAGGACAGTTTCAGGATTTGGTCTGACATGAAAGAAATGAGTTGTCGTTTACCGGGAGGAGAAAACCTAAAGCAGAGTTAAGTTTCATGGGGGTTGAGGGGAGCAGAAATTGGTGTTTTATTTGCTAAGCTCAATTTGCCCTTAAGAAACCAAAAGGAAGATGTTGAATTATAGATTGAATCGTAGTTCAGAGGAAAGATCCGGGCACAAAATATAATTGGGGACGTCATCCACACTTAGACTATATTTAAAGCCGTGAAATCGGATGAGGTCATCAAAAGACTGAAAATGAACACCACCAAAGGAGACCAAATAACAGCCTCTGGAGAAGTGAGAAGAGAGGAAAAGGAAGAGACAAGAAAGAGAAAAGAAAGAAGAGAGACCGGTACCCCAGAGGCCAGGAAGGCAGCATGTCTAGAACAAGGGTGAGATGAACTGTGTCCAGTCTCTCTGATTAAGGGGAGTGGAAATGACAATTGCCCGCTGGATTTGCGACACAGAGGTTAGTGGTAGGCAAAGTGACCATACAATCTCTTGCCCAGATCAGAACATTTGAGAGTGAAGACGCGAGCTGCTGATAATTAAAATATGACAGGACAACATGCACAAGCCAGGATCGATCTGAACAAAATAAGACAAATCATCACACCAGTAATTGGTGACCTTGACAACAGCAGGTTGGCTTTTTGTTTTGGTTTGGTTTTTGAGTGACGAAAAAAAGAGAAACTTGATTGTAATGTGTTCAAGAGAAAAAGTGAGAAAAGGAAGTGGAGACAGCTAGTAGAGGTAACCCTTTTGAGGAGTTTAGCCACAAAGGGGAGCACAGAAATGGGCCAATGAATAGTTCAAGGCACATGTATGTTCAAGAGCGATTTCTGTTCGGATGGGGTACAGTGCTGCGTGTTTATATGCCGATTGGAAAATCCAGACGAGGGAAAGATGCAAGAGAAGCAGCAGAGCTGGAGTGGTGCCCTGGACTGGGCAGGAGGGGCTGGGCCAGCGCCCTGCAGGAAGGCTTGGCCTGGGCAGGAGCAGAGATATTTCACTCAAAGGAGGAAAGGTACATTGAGAGACATGGGGTGGAAGCAGGTGGAAGTTCTCTCCTGATTGTTTGTATTTTCTTGGTTACTCTAGGAAGCCAAGTAGCAGATCCCGCCAAATAGAAAGCAGACTTCTTTATCACAGACTCAGAACAAGACAAGGTAAGTCATCGCTTCCACTCTGGCTTTTTTCACTCCTTTGGGCCAAGTGCTCACATCACCCCACAACGCCCACAGGTGAGGTCCCCTGCCCCTCATGACGGGGGGTCGGGAGAGAGACCCCCACCAGTCAGGGCACTGTGGGGACAGTGGGAGGCGTTGGGGTAGAAAGCGCAGAGGCCACTGACAAAGACAAACATGCTGGAAATAGGATCATTTATTTGTTTCAAAAAGAAAGCAATAGGGAGTGATATCCTTGATTGGACCAAAGCGGGTACATGCAGTGCTCTGAAGCTCTAAAGGAAGGCTTCCTGTGCAAAAGACAATCTCCAGTGCCCTGTGCTGTGCCCTGGAAAGTCTGAGTGTGAGACACAGCCCTAGGCCTCTGGGAGGCCACTGGCAATGAAGGAAATAGAAAGAAAGCAATAAATTGTTTGAATTTTTTTTTTGCAAATGGGTAGGATTTATTTCATAAGCAAAGGGGTGCCCTGTGCAGAGGTCAGGTTTCTGAGAGGGACAAGTCTACACACAGCTCTTCCTCACATCAGGGAGTGAACTCCACGAAGCCCTTTCCTCTTTCTGTACATAACCGACCTCAAACCGGCCTCCGTGCTGCACACGCTGCAGCCAGCCCCTCCCACAACTGTCTAATGCACGACAGGAAATGGTAATTTCCCCCAAGTACCCTCTATTTTTGTGTGACTTTGAAGTCCCTTAGCATTTGACAATACTTCTATTTTTAACATAAGTACAGAGCCATTTGCTTGCAACCGCTATCACAAAATCCATTTATTCTTGACTGAGGCCAGACCCACCTCAGCAGTCCGCCCTATTGAAGCCAGAACCCCACCTCAGATTAACTGGCCACTGCTGACATCCAAACAGTACGGGCTTTTATGATGCCACGAATCCCTAAGCAGTGGCTGAGCTTTCCAGGGTGCTGGGGGCCCTTTTCCTGCGCTTTAACTCCAATGTCATCGATCTCCTTTAGTTTCTTTCTTGACAGTTAACCTCCCATGGCAATTCCCCTTCCTTCCTTCCTTCCTTTCAGGTAATTCAACCCCCAGAAACCTTCTGGACACAGGAGATGACTGTTCAATGATGCTGAAACACTGAGGGCCACGTGTACTCTTCAGTAAAACGCCAATCCATCAGTAAACTGCAAATGAGCACTGGAAATTAAATCCCAGAAATCCATGACTCTGCCGCCAGAGAATCCGACAGAAGACAATGTTTAACAGAAGTGACAACTACAGGACAGGTGGCATCTGAGGATAAGTGGTGTGAGGTTTTACAGGTGTCTCAAATAAAGTGGCAGGATTTCTCACGCTTTCTCAACTTCCTAAACTAGACCTGAGGAGTTCCCTGAAAACAAACAGTGCCACGGTTTCCCACGGCAGGGGCAGAAGCAGTGTAATATCAAAAACTTGCTGACCAGATAGTCTATTTTCATTGCTTAGTAATATCTCTGATGATCAACCATATTAAAACTTTCCGTGGCCCATCCCGAGCTCTGGACCACCTGGTGGTAGAGAGGGGACAACCTTCCCGGGTCCACATCTAGGATCCACCATTTATGGATCTTGTAATGCTCAACAGACGTCCTCAGTTAGCTGTGCCTCCTGTTCTCTATCTTTAAAACAAAGTAAAAGCAGAATGTTCTCCATCTAGGGGCGGAAGAATCACACAAGGTAACATACGTGTGTACCCAGGGCCTGGCACTGAGGCAGCACAGAATACGTGTAGCTAATATTATTATTGCTCATGTATTCTAAAATTTATTCCACATAGCCACCTCGAACTCCGTACACTCAAAATTCAACTTGGGTTTGCCATTAGACCTGGTAAATTCACAACTGACTGAGTTGGCTTTACTCAGAATTATGTTCAAACATTCTCTTGTGAAATAAAAAAGCCTTGTTCAAATTAATAGAGTTCCTGATATCACCTGAAAGATGTGACAGAGCCCTTATTAGAAAGGAGACCCTTCTTAAAGTCCTTCAGATTGTCCCAGCTCTTGAATGTAGTGGAGGAGAACTGCCCCGCCCTTCTGCTCTAGGTCATAGAATGTAGATGCCAGCTCCAGCTCTGCCATTGGCTTCTGTACCATGTTGCTTTCCTTGTTTCCCAGCTATAGCTTCTAGAACCGTATTTAGAGACTCAGAAAGACCATAAGTAAGAACTCAGCCTTTGGATCATCTAAGACACAGGATTAAATCCCAACTCTCCCAGTCAGTGGCACAGCAAATTTAGATAAATTTCTTAATCTCATAACGCTCAATTTCCCCTACTGAAGATGATACTAGAACCCACTCAATAGGATGTTATGGGAATGTTGTGGGGTAGCTACGATGTTCTGAAAGACCAAAGGCCTGGTTCCGGATAATCCCTCTAACACTAACCAGCTCTGTGCCTGTGGACAGGGTGACTTCATCTCTCTGGGTCTCAGTTTCTGCATCTAGAGAACAAAGGACTTGGATTAGATGATCTCAATTCCCTCCAGCCCTGATGTGCTTGATGCTGGGCTCTAAGATCCTAGAATGTTCAACATCTATTATTTTACTGTTCCCTCCTCCCTGAATGCCCTCTTTCCATTTCTTCCATCGATTTCTGGCTGTCAATATTCTCTCACATTATAAGACAAAGGAAGAATTCTCATTCTGCAGTATCTGTCTCAAAGGGATGAGAAATCAGTGTACTGGTTTGACACCACCATTTTGGGCAAATCTCAGACCACCTCTGACTCTTGTCTCCGTCTCTGTAAAAAAGAAATAATGCCATCCACCTTGAATTCCTCACTGTCTCACTGTAAAGACTGGCATATTCTATTCATAATCTTTGTAGTCGATAGTTACAGACAAGGTAGCACTAACTGCTGTCCCCTCCCTGAGCTCTCTCTCCTCCTCCCCTATGACTCATTCTGTGTTATGCCTCCTGCTACTTCATGTGTGACTCTAATCTCAGCCCACAAGCCGCCCGGAGGGTAGGGTCTGTGGCTGACTCATCACGCCAGCTCCTCAAAGCCGTTACCTCAGACCCGGCACACAGTTGGTGCTCAGGGAACATTTATTTAATGTATCCATCCATTCAACAGATAATTATTAAAACATGCTGGGTTTTGAGATACGATGGTAAGCAGGACAAACAGATGAGTGAAAGACATTAAACAGATTAACGTTTGATAAATTAACAGGTTAATTATAGCAATAAGTGCAAAAAAGGAAAATTACAGCTGTTAATAGTGTGAATATGTCTTCGAGATATTCAATGTAATTGGAGGGGTCAGAGAAGGCTCCTTGAAGAAGTAACAGTGAAGCTGTGATCGAAATAACCATATCTGAGTTAATGTTCAACAAAATTAAAGTCTAGAGGGAAATCTGATTAAAGACATTTAACTCCCCCTGTAGGGTCCTCAGGTCAGCTGAGTGTATTCAGTTTGTTCCCCCAGTCTATGGCCTGAGTCACCTCCCACACGTGCAGTTCCCCTGTGACCTTCCCGTTCCTCAGCCCCTTCGACAAATAATGACAGGCTACGATGTGCTCCTCACCCAGCCTCACTCTAACTCATGCAACCCAGCTTCCTCCCCCCGACCTTCCTCCCAGCGAAGCATCTCATACCCCTAGATGACACTCCTCCTCCTGTTCCTCCAGCCCACACTTCCGTCTTCTCATTTCCTCAGCCACCAGCTCAACACTTCACACATCACCCTCCTCCATGGCAAGTTTGGACCTTCACCCCAACCCCTTTTTAGCACCCCCACCACCTGTGCTAGTCCTACTCTCAGCCCCATGCAGACGCCTGATGAGAGAAGTGACCTTTCATTCCACTGCAGTGGTTTCTCCATCTGGGCTGTTTGAGATGATGGTATTTCCTGAATGCTCCCACCCCAGCCCCACCTCATCACAGATTTGGGAAATCTGTCTCTTTCTTCCTCAGCAGGATTGGGAGGCAGGTCACAGAACCGGGACTCAGCGGACCACATGAGGTCACACAGCCCTCTGATGTTCGGAACCGCTCTGAAGAAAGCTGTGGTTTTGCCCTTCTTCTGACCATAATAAAACTCGAGATGTGGACTTTCCCTTGCAGTGACTCAACTCCACTATACACTGCTTGCAGGAGGACAGTGGGCTATTGTAAACATTCAGATCACCTTATTCACTGGGTTTCAAGTGATGTAAAACTAATGAGATTGTCCTCCAGAGACAAAATAAAAATCTTGGGGCTGTGTTTCTAGAAAATCTGTATAAGTATCATGTGGCAGAAATGAGAATTTAAACTATACTCCCCCAAAACAATAGGTACCTGATTGGATCAGTGGAATAAAAATATTGAGGAAACTTCAATATTAAGCGGAATTTATAGCAACTAATATATGGTTACAAAAATGTAGTGAATTCTCAACAAGTTCCTACTGTTTAGTGAATTAACAATAAAAGGAAATTTTATGAAAAAACTACCCATGTAGGAGCACTTCTCCAAAGAAGATAAACGCAAGAAAAAGGTAACTGGCTGCTCTGAGAGTCCAATATACATCTATCCACCTGAGACCTTGGGGACACACACATTCTTCAAATGGCTTTGCCGGTATAGAACCCAAAGAAGGGAAGATTATAGAGTAAGAGGCCAGTGTGGGCTTCTCCTAAGTGGGGGCAAGGAAGAAAATAAAGGGGAGATGACTGGTGAGCCCTACCCTTGGAATAAAGGCAGATAGTAGAATTCCAGAAAAGCCACTAGTTAACATACCAGAGAAGAACAAGCAGACATTGAATAAGAATTTAGTGAGATTCCAGAGGTCATCTACTCCAGTCATGAAGGTCCATGGGCTGTACAAGGAGATGAAACAGACTGAAGCATGTGTGACTTTACTGGCCACTGTATTACTGCCCAGACATAAACATAGATCAGGAACCAGCTCTGTGCTAAGACTCCTTCAATGTTATATATGTGGCAAGTGCTAGAAGGTATAGGTATTATCTGAACATCTGGCATGAGAATCTCCTTAGAGGTAGAACCATCTTTGGGGAATTGTTGGGGAGGAAGGTGAAACCCCAAGTGTATGAGCAGATAAACAAGCCAAAAATATAAGCAGGAAACAGAGGGAAAGAGAGGATGGCCAAATAACAGGGCAGACTGTCCAAAGGACCTTCAATAACAAGGCATTTCATAATAAATTCAAAATTTTTTGTGTTGCCTGAAGTAAATGCCACACTTGTTTTCCTTTTCTCCAAGTCTTTAGTCCTTCAATAAAGTCTACCAGACCTACAAATACTCTGTGCGTGTGTGTGTGTGTGTGTGTGTGTGTGTGTGTGCTTGTGTGTAAAGAACAGAGCTGACCAGTGTGGAACAGCAACTGTACACAAAGAATGGTCTAGAAACTAAACTATCAATGGCAGCAGAAGCTCAGAACTAGAGATAATTATGAAATATAAGCCCTTTTGTGAAACTGCAGAAATCTTAGGAAAGGCATTGGACTGCCACATAGAATGATGATCAGGTGAATGAGATCTGAACCTTAACAGGTAAGCAATCATAGCAAACATCTGGGTTACATACATGTTATGAGCACACTCAGAAGCCATGTATTCACATGTTCTGGAAGCAACCACTGCCACCCAATGTTTTTATTCTTTAGGGCAGCCACCTAAAAGTCCTTTGTATTGCTCAAGATTTAAGAAGCAAATGAGAACTATGATATCACCTTGGGAAGTGTTTTCTCAGCCAGATTGACAAGAAAACTGCATCTGCTCAGACTCTTTGACCCCATGATCCTCAAAGCCAATGTACACAGTGCTGTCTGGCCCTCCTAGGGGTGCCTATTAGAGCCCATGAAAGTCTCCAGTGCTATGGAAACTCTTATAAATGATCACCAATATCCCTTGCAATCCACTGTGTCCTTTCTGGGGCTTCCCCTCTGTGGCAGCACCCAGGAAATCTGCTTGTCACAATTCCTCCTGGGAGGAAACTTAGATGGAACCTCTTGGAGTTGCCTGGGGAGGGAGTTCAGGGTGGCACAAATCAGTGTCACATGCATAGCCTTCTTCCCCGGTAACCTTCTCTGTGCCCTAAAACAAAGCCAACAACTACATATCAAAGTGTGGCAATGACTTCTATGGAGGCCATTCGACCCCAAAGTGAAGGAATGTCTAACCACAAATGGGTCTAAGCCCTCATGGGCTATATGACTGTTTCATCCTATTCACTTATAGGCTGTCTTACTTCTGTTTTTTAGGAAGTTATTGCACATAGACTAATGTTCACATAGAGTATTGCCCACAGACTAACTTATCTCCACGGACTAATTGCCAGAATCGTTAGAACAGAGATTCGGTATTGCTAATGCAGCAGAGCAGATTGCCCAAGAGCATGGCTTTGGAGTCAGACTAGATGTCTGGAATTCACTTTCTAACACTCTGGACTCCCCAAGAGCTGGGAAACAAGAGGACTAGGTAGCAGGAAAAAGAACCTCCCAGGCCTCTGGCTTCTCTGTCTGGAATAAGTTGCCAGTGTTGCACCATCTGCCTGGGAAACCCGCTGTTGTAAAGCCACCTGCCCAGGCAAGGATGTGGAAGTCCAAGCTGACAGAGCCCTCACCTCACTGGCTCAGTTTGCTGAAACAAATGTGAGTGATCACAGGCGAGAATAACAACAACCCAGGCCTTCCAGCTATAGACCAACATGACAAGCTTTCATCTGGATCTGAGTCCAAACACAGCCTCCTCCCTCAGCCAGAGAGGCTCAGTGGAACCAAAGAATCACAGGGCTTTGCAGCTGGAAAAGATCACAGAGTTAATCTCATCCAATCCTTTTGTCTTGCAGATTAGGGAATTTAGGAGAAGCCTCTCAGGTGAAGTGCCCAAGATTAGATTCTAATAAAGACAGAATCAGAACTAATACCCAGGTCTTTGGATTGAAGTCTAATGATCACCGTTCCATAACACAGCACTGCCTCAAAGTAGCAAAGTAGGGGAAGCCTCTCCAGAATGCCAAATAACATAGCTGACAAGAAATTGTGTTTCAAATGAACTTTCCTCAGGCTAAAAGGGAATCTTTCTGGTTGCCACTGTTATCTCTGTTACTAATTGCCAGCGACCAGTTGTGAGCATTTTTCCAACACGCCAGGTATTGTGCTGGCCACTTTATCTGCACTATTTCACTTAACCCTCATAATAATCTGATTAGGTAAGTGCCATTACCACCCACATGTTGCTGAAAAGAAACCTGAGACATCAAAATGTAATTTGTCCACAACTACACTGCTATGCAGTTGGAGGAGACAAGATTCAAATCCAGATCATCTACCTTCACGACCCAGTACTGAGTCACTCTGTTATACTGACAATCAGCTAGCAAAAAATGTAGCACAAATTTAACCAAGATGCGTAAAAATAGCTAGCTACAGGATAGTGAACCTTTCATTTCTTTATTTATGATTTGTTTTGTCCCCTGGGACACTCAACGTCTAAAATTCCAGGCCTCTATACTGTGTCACAATCACTGTGGGAGGAAGTTCAGCTGTCTCTGACACCATTGCAATCCCTTCAAGCCTCTAGCCCAAGATTTCGGTGAAGTTTGGGAGATTCTAGTGCCTTGAAACCTCTGTCCCAATGTGCTTCCAAATAGCTCCTATTGGGGATTCAGGGTACACCGCAGAGCCAGGATGAAATTAGCATCTGCTCCCCTCCCACTCTCTCTCCTATACTCTGCAAATGAGAACTCTAAGGACAAAGATGTGAGCAATCCTAACTGCTCTCTTAGGGTAAGCAGGAGGGATCAGAAAAAAGGAGAGAGAAACATAGACCAGGCCTGTGTAAGACTTAGTGATGGGATGGGGTCAGGGATATAGAGGGAATGTTGGAGTGTACACTGCTTGGTTTAAATCTGATTGGTTTATTTAAGGGTATGAGAAAGATATGGCAATAAACATGTCATGTATCTTTAGGGAGATCTGGGGGGATCTGTTTCAGATACTAGCCTTTCTAGGAGTTCATCTTCAGATCCGCCCTATGTCTCAGAAGAAGTCACTACTTTGCGACCCAAGAATGGGTCCACATTTCCCAACCAACTCCCACATTTATTTAGTAATGCCAGAGCTATCTCTAGTATTAACAGCAGAGAAAGTCTGTTAGTCCGCAATTAGAAAGAAGAAAAGACTCAACCTGCTAAGATCAGCTTTTTTCCAAAAATAAATTTGTTTGGCGGGGAGAGAAGAGGAAGGAGAGAGAATGAGGGTGCTGGGCTCTTGAAGTGGGGGTGGGGGTGGGGACACAATGCCCTTGGAGGAGACATGGGACTCCAGCGACAAACTTTGCTGGCGATTCAGTGTTGTCCAGGACTTTCTCCTGGTGTGGGGCAGACAGAGGACTTGGGGTTGGCAGGGGTGGGAGTTGGTGGGAGGGAAAATTGATACACAGCATTATTTTCATTTCAGGCACCAAAAAGTAAAATAAAACTCTTTCATTCCCAGCTTTCTGCCAGGCTTTTCACATACACAATCTCTTTTAGCCCTCATGGCAGTCCTGAGAAGAGGGTCCTTTAAGAGCTCCCTTGAGTGGTTCACAGGATGTACCGGCAGGCAGAGCAAGTGAAGGCTAAAATCCAGCCCAGACTCACCTTGCCAACCCAACAGCCCACAGGCCACTGGGATTCCCTTTTCTATTTCACACCAAGGTGCTACATGGGCTAGCAGCAGCAGTTCTGGACGTTACTGCCCCATTTTGCAACACTCACAGTTGGTAAACCATTTGTGCAGGGTCACAGCATTAAGTAAACGGCAGAATCAGGATTCCAAACCAGGGCTGTCTGCTCCCAGCCTGAATTTTGTTCCACTGTGCTAGACTGCCTTGGTATTTAGGTGCAAAATAAAAAGGTCAAGGAAACCCCTTAGGACCAATAGAGTGGACAACTCAATGTAAGTGCCTAATAAGGGCTCTCTGAGCTAAGCAGTAGAAAGTTCTGGAATAGTACTAATGTATGAAAAGGCACAAAGGCAGGCAGGCATGCACAGTATCCTAGAAAGGACCAAGTATGGATCTAAGCACTCAACAAAGAAAGAAAGAAGACAACAACCCTCCTAGAGTTTACTGTTAATACTTAGTGGCAGTCAAGTGAAAAACTGAAAATCAAGCAGAACAAAGGGACGTTAATCGAAGAGACTGGCAATCCTTTGTGTTGGGAAGGACAAGGAAACTCCACTGAACCAGGGTAGAACTTGAACTTGACCTTGAATGTTAAGAAAAGTCTCCATTGGCGGTAATTCTTTAAGAAGTTGTAAAACCCATGGGGGCCAGCTTGCAGCCAAAGACCCTGCAACCAGCAGTCACTTCGCTGAGCACTACAGTTAAAGCTGGGGGAGAAATGACTGTGCCCCGTCTTGGTCTCTGCCGTACTTTCCAGATGAAAAAGCCCATGTCACAGGCTTCCTGCCCACAATCTCTCTGCTGCAGAAGCTGAAGGTGTCACAGAACAGAGAGAAAGAAAAATAGCTCCAGAGGAATGAAAGAGACTCTTGTACTGACTTGACATAGCTGCGTTGCAGACACTGCAGCTCACTTTCTCGAAAGTCCTGCTTGACAGAAACAAGGCAGCTCCTCCACTAAAGTGAGGGAGGAACAGCTGTGGCGGTGCGATAAGGAGCCACACCAGCTCCTTGCCGGGTGATGTTTCAGAAGGTCGTTTCTGCAGGGAGCACTTGTCTGGAAGATCACAACCCAGCTGCACTCTCAAACCAAGTGTGGTCTCAAAGAGGACGGCTCAAGCCCTTCTCAAAGTCCTTCCATATCCCTGTCCTAGGGAGAAGCAGAGAGCAGACATGAGCGAAAGTGTACTCTGCTAGACACACTTTCTATTTCTGTCCTTGCGGCACCATGTTGAGGAAGGGTTTGTTTACCCCGTTTAACAGACAATAAACTGAGGCTCAGGCAGTTTATACAACTCGACTGAGGTCACATAAGCCTTAAGGAACAAAGCCAGCAATGTAACCTGACTTTCAAGGATGAAATTCTTTGGGTTTAATCAAGGCAGTTTAGTGAGGTGGTAAAGAGTACAGACGGGCATCTGGCTGCCAGGGTTTGAAGCCCAGATCTGCTACTAACTAGTTGAGAGATCCTGGAAAGTTCCGTAAACATCTCTTTGGCTCAGTTTTGTCATAGGAAGTGTTATGTAATGAGGGTGATGTCTCCATGTAGGAAAAAAGTTAAAGGGCATTCTGAAAATTGGGAGAGGAAGAGGGAAATAGGAAGGGTCGGTGATAAGAATTAAGGAAAGGAGGAGAAAGGAGAAGAAAGTGTCAACTGAAGAATCACAAGATTCATAAATTTGGAAAGGAGAGCTTTATTACAGCCTGCGGGCCGGCCGTCCTGACACGCTGGGAAGCGTGGCTTCTGGCAGAGACCAGGAGCTGACACTCTCAGGGAAGGAAGAGTGAGACAGGAATTTATGCTGCA
>RJWJ010036405.1:0-16616 GCA_004363605.1 Indri indri | reverse complement strand
GTGAGACAGCGTGGCATAGTAACAGATGCAGATGAGGGATTTGCTCTGGGTATTAACTGGAATCGACATTGTATTTTTGAGGTGCACTTGCTGTGGCATAGTTTTACAAATACTTAAGCAACTTCTTAGAAATGAACAGAAACTATATTGATTTTCACTAGATACAATCACAATCTCTATTTTAAGTTTTAATTTTATTTTATTTTTTACTGTGAATAGCTGACCCATACATTCACAAAGTTGAAAATGCAAGAGACAAAGAGCACCCAGTGAAATCATTTCCTCTGATTCCTGATCCACACCACAAAGTTCTTCTCCCCGCTGTCACCCGGTTACTGATTTCTTATTAATCATCCCAGAAATAGTCTATAAGCAAATATGTAGGCTTTTCCTCTGCTTATTTCACATAGATAGCAAGACATGATATATACTTCCCTAGGTAAAGAGTGTTTAATGGGAATTTTCAAAACGTTTTTAAAAGATTCAAACATAATTTTCTTGTTTATATAATTTTTGCATCCTAAAGTCTGGACCTCAGATCAGATGACTCCTAGAAGATTTTTTTCAAATCTTCGATTTTTCATTTACACGAATAGACATCCACTTCCTGGGTGCCTCCTAGGTAAAACAAAGTACTACCTTTGCTTATTCAGCAAACATACTATCCTGGGTAAAAACTTGGAGGTGGTGGGACTAAAACTAGCCATCCGCCTTTGCAAAAATAAGCACAGAATTACCTTATATTGCCGGTTTCTTTTACTCTCTCCTTTAGCAGAAGCAGTGACATGTGCTGATTACTGCTGGGGGAGGAGGAACACAGGAAATAATTAATTCAGCGTCTGGTATGTGCTGAGCAAAGACATGCTCCCTTACCCTTCTCACTACACTAGTAGATGAGAATAATTATTCTCACCTTTAGGTAAGACAGCGAGACTCAAAGAAGAAAGTTTGCTTAAGGTCATATGGTTTATTGGTGGAGAAGTTGGAGCTGAAACTGTTTTCTAATCCCATACTCTTCCTTCCTTACCGACCTGTCCTATGATGTTTTAAAAGTGATGAAAATTCAAAGAATTTTAGAGCAACATGTATAAATGTTAAGGCAAAGAAAATAGTCCAACTTACATCAAGCCTTGGTGAGGTGCCTCAAATAGGTCAGAGTGCAGCCACTTTACCTGGTTTGGTAGCAGTAGCACTAGACCTTCCCGCAGAAAATGTCAACTTAAAATCCCTATTTTTCTAGTCTGCTGGTCAGTGTCTGCATGCACATTAGGTGTCCTCCTGGGGCCTAAACAGTGGGAGGTACGTGACAGCCAGGAGTAGAGAGACACCTTGAACTACTGCCTACTCATTTTGCCTTGATGTAAAACAGAATAGCCTGCGTCCTGACTCCTGCTGTTTATTTTTAACTCCATTTCATAGAATCTCAAAATTAGTTTATATATATTTAAAAACCAGCTTTTTCAATCATATTCCTAAGTTATCATAGAGAAGGGCTCCTTTCTCTTTTCTTCGTTTTCATCATTCTCAATTTCACGTAGAACCAGGAAGACTACAGCTGCAGCAGCTTTCATCTGGGTGAATTATAGGATGAAGACAGGTCTTTAGACCTCAAGTTTCAGATCCTAACTCACTCCCTTTAGTATTCAAAGAAGGCATACAACTGTACAATGTACTAATGTATGTCTCTCTAAGATTTATATGTTGAAATCCTAAATCCAAGGTGATGCTCTTAGGAGCTGAAATCTTTGGGAGGGGATTAGATCATGAGGGTTGAGCCCTCATGAGTAGGACTAGCACCCTTACAAAGGAGACCCTGGGGAGCGCTCGTGCCTCTTCCATCACGTGAGGTTACAGTGAGAAAAATGTCGTCTATGTCTTTTCTTCAAGATGGCTGACTACAGGCATTTTAGGCTTGCTTTAGCTACTTAGAAGAACCAAAATAGTGTATAGACAATTACACCTTGAACACATTATCCAAGGAGAACCCAAACATTCAACAGAAAAGCAACAGGAAACACTGAAATCTAGGAAGAAGGAGGAAAATGGGCGGGTTATGTGGCTGGGACCGGCCAGGAACTGGGAGTGACTCACCAGTTTGGGAGAGGGTAAGTGGGTGTCTTTGCACAGTCCACTTTCCCACTGGGAAATCATATAATCCATGCCATGGGAGAACACTTTGACCTTCCCAAGCACTGAATCCAATTTGGGGAATGTCCGAGAGAGTTTGGGAAGGAACTGCTCCAGGGAGGGAACGCACTCTGGGTCCCATGCCCTTTCTGGAACCTGAGCAGACACAGAAGGATGCCATTCTCAATCTTGGCTTTTAACAGACTGTGTATGGTCCTGGGAATGAGTGGCACCAGTCCTAGGAATTAGGGAAACTCAGGTTTCTGCTTGTATAGCTGGGGCATAAATAGGTGGGGGGCTTCTGTAAACAAAACTGAGAAATCAGCATGCCATGGCTGTAGCTGTTGTCAGTGGAAGGGGGAAGCTCCCACAGGGTCTGAGCAGAATGAGAGTTGCTGCTGAGGCTTGATCTTGAGATTGGTGGGGGCTTCTATGGCCTTGGCTAAGTTCTGGGCTAGGCATGAACTTCTGGGTCTGATTACACAGCTAGGTTGGCTGTGACAGCTGGGATGAGGGATAGACCCCCACTGGGACTAGGGTGTGAGAGGGACACAAATCCCCCACTTGCCAACCAAGACTGTGGCCACTTGGGACTAACCCCAGCCTCCCTGTGGCAGGATCTCAGTTCAGTGGAGGTCAACTCTCACCTAAGCATTTGCCAGGGGCCTGAGGATGACCCCAGCTCCCCATAATAGCTGGTACATGCAACTCACCATTGAGGGGCCTGAGAGCAAGCATGCCTAGTCCAGCTCTGCCCAGCTTCTCCCCATCTCTTACACAGAGTATGGGAATCATGGTCCTGAGGGTTCTATAATCCAAACCACTACCTGGGACACCCAAACACTTCTTCTAGGGGATGGAGGTCAGACTTAAACACACTCTACCACTATGACCTCAGCTGGTGCCTATCTGCAAGCGCCACTCACTAGCCTGGAGGCCCACACAGCCCATTTCAATCACTGCCAACACAAGCATACAGAACTCAGCAATCAGAAGACAATCTCACCACCACTGCTACCACCATCAACCATGCCACACCAGCTGCCCAGGAGCTCAAGAGCCTGCTCATCTGCCTGGTACACTGCTACTTCAACTGACATCCAAGAAAGCCACCCAGAGGCCCAGTAATTGCCCTGTGTGGAACTGCCAACACAGATGCCAGCATATGCTGTTCCAGGGCACAAGGATAGACACACTTAGGCCACCACCACTACCAATGAAACTTGAAGAAGAACCCATCTGGAATTTCAGTCTTTAGCACAATTTCACCATGGCCTTCACCAATAACCACACTCTAACACTCCAAGAAAACCACAGATACCATTAAAACTATTTATAGCCAGTGAAATCATACAGAGTCTTCACTACTACATGCACCCAAGAACAAAGCCAAAGGGCCCTACCCAACCAACATCATAGTCACATCTTCAGGAAAAATCCCTTCCATGAAGAAAGTAAATTCAAAAACAAGAAGAAGCAGCTGTTACACTAGATGTGCAGAAATCAATGTTAAGACATAGGAAACAAGAAAAAGCAAAGTAAAACAACACATCAATGGAACACAATAATTCTTCAGCAATAGTTTCTAACCAAAAAGAAATCCTCGAAAACCCAGATAAAAAGTTCAAAATATTGGTTTTATAGAAGATCAATGAGATGCAAGAGAAATCTGAAAACCAATACAAAAAACTCAAAAAAATCATTTCAGGATTCAAATGGGAAATTTACCATGAAGATAGATATGTTTTTTAAAAAAAAGTAGAAATTCTGGAACAAATAAAATATGAAATATTTTAAAAAATGAAAAATTCAGTTGAAGGAATGCAAAATACATTCCAAAGTTTCAACAATACATTAACCAAACAGAAGAAATAATTTCAGAACTAGAAGACAGGCCTTTTGAAATAATCCAGTCAGATAAAAATAAAGAAAAAAAGAATGAAAATGAATGACCAAAGCCTACAAGATGCTCAAGACTACATAAAATGACCAAATTTATAAATTATCAGTATTACTGAGAGTGAAGAGAGATCAAAAGGCTCAGAAACCCTATTTAATGAAATAATAGATGAAAACTTTCAAAGTCTAGCAAGCGATTTAGACATCCAGATATAAGTGCCTCAGTGAACCCTAGGAAAATATGATGCAAAAAGGACTTCACCATGAAATATTATAATCAGACTCTTTAAAGTAAAAGAGAAAGAATAAATTCTAAAATTAGCAAGAGAAAAACATCTAGTCACCTACAGAGGAAACCCCATTAGACTAACAGAAGACTTCTCAGCAGAAACCTTACACCAGAAGAGTATAAGATGAAATATTCAAATTGCTGAAAGAAAAAAAAAAAAAAACTTGCGGCCAAGAGTTCTTTTTTCAGCAAGATTAAACTTCATAAATGAAGGAGAAATGAAATCTTTCCCAGACAAGTAAATGCTTAGGTAATTTATCTCCACCAGAACAGCTCTACAAGAACTGCTCAATGGAGTCCTAAACTTGGAAGCCAAAAAATTATATTCATGATCATGAAAACACATGACAGTGTAAAACTAGCTGGTAAAGCAATCACACGAAAGAGAAAGGAAAAGGAACCAAATGGCACCAGTAGAGAATTCTACCAGATGACAAAGACAGTCAAAGAAAAAGAAATAAAGAATTTACCAAACAACAGGAAAACTATTAATAATATGTCACAAACAAAACCTCACATATCAATACTATATATATTAAATGCTCCACTTCAAAGATACAGATTGGCTGAATGGATTAATTATATGCTGCTTACAAGAAACTCACCTTAACTGTAGACACATACAGACTGAAAGTAAAGGTGTGGAACAGCTATACTTATATCAGATAAAACAGACTTTAAGTCAAAAACAATTTAAAAAAAGAACAAATAAGGCTATTATATAATGAAAGAGGGAACAATTCATCCAAAGGATATAACAATGCTGAATATATATATACACCTAACACTGGATAACTCAGATTCACAAAACAAATATCACTAGACCTAAAGAGAAAAATAGATAGCAGTACAATAATAGTGGGGGACTTCAACATTCCACTCACAGCATTAGATAGATCTTCTAGATAAAAATAAATAAATAAATAAAATATCAACAAAGAAAAATTGAACTTAAATTAGACTTCAGACCAAATGAACCTAAAAAACATTGACAGAACATTCTATTCGACAACTTCAGAATATATATTCTTTCAATAGAACATGGAACATTCTCCAAGATAGACCATATGTTAGGCCAGAAACAAGTCTCAAAAAATTTTTAAAAAATCAAAATCATATCAAGTGTCTTCTCAGACCACATTGGAATGAAATGAGAAATCCATACCAAGAGAAACTTCAGCAGCTACACAAATACATGGAAATTAGACAATATGCTCCTGAATGACGACTGGGCCACTGAAGAAAGTAAGATGGAAAGGAACGAAAATGTTGAAACAAAGGAAAATGGAAACACAACATACCAAGACCTGTGGGATACAACAAAAGCAGTACAAAGAGGAAAATCTATAGCATTGCATGCCTACATCAAAAAAGTAGAAAGATTGCAAATTAACAATGTAATGATGCAACTCAAGGAATTAAAAAGCCAAGAAAAAAGCAAAGCCCAAAATTTGCAGAAGAAAAGAAATAACAAAGATCAAACAAATACATGAAATAGATATTTTAAAAAATACAAAAGATACACAAAATGAAAAGTTGGTTCTTCAAAAAGATAAACAAAATTGATACACTTAGCTAGACTAACGAAAAGGAGAGAAGACTTAAATAAACAAAATCAGAAATAAAAAAGGAAACATTACAACTGATACCACAGAAATAAAAAAGATCATCAGAGGCTATTATGAACAACTACCTGCTCACTAATTAGAAAACCTAGAGGATATAGATAAATTCCTGAAAACATACATACTCCTAAGATTGAACTAGGAAGAAATAAAAATTCTGAACAGAACAATTTAAAATCTCCCAATGAAAAAATCCCAGGACCAGATAGATTCACAGCCAAATTTGACCAAAAGTATATAGAAGAACTAATACTAATCCTCCTGAAATTGTTCCAAAAAATTAAAGAGGTGGGAATTCTCCCTAACTCATTCTATGAGGCCAGTAGCACCTTGATATCATAACCAGACAAGGACACAACAAAAAAACTAAACTATAGACCGATATCCCTGATGAACATAGACGCAGAAATCCTCATCAAAATACTAGCAAACTGAATCCAACAGCACATCAAAAAGGTAATGATAAAGTGGATTTTATATCAGGGATGCAAGGATGGTCTAACACATGCAAATCTATAAATGTGATACATCACATAAACATAATTAAGGACAAAAACCATATGATCATCTCAATAGATGCAGAAAAAGTATTTCTTAAAATTTCACATCCTTTATGAAAAAATCCTCAATAAACTAGGCATAGAAAAAACATATCTCAAAATAATAAAGGCCATTTATGATATAACCACATCCAATCTCATACTGAATGGGGAAAAGCTGAAAGCATCTTGAACAAAGTTAGGGTTCCCAGTTTCACCATTTCTATTCAACGTAGTACTGGAAGTCCTAGCCAGAGCAATCAGGCAAGAGAAAGTAATAGAAAACATCCAAATTGGAAAAGAGAACATCAATTCAGCCCTGTTTGCTAATAACATGATCTTATATCTGGAAAAACCTAATGACTCCACAAAAAACTCAATTTAGATAAATTGATTTAGTAAAGTTTCAGGATACAGAATCAATGTAAAAAAATCAGTAGCATTTCTGTACACCAATAACAATCTAGCTGAGAATGAAATCAAGAAATCAATTCTATTTACAATAGCTAAAAAAATACTTAGGAATAAATTTAACCAAGGAAGTGAAAGATGTCTACAATCAAAACGCAAAAAACTGATGAAGAAATTGCAGATGTCACAAATGGCAGAACATCCTATGCTCATGGATTGGAAGAATTAATATCACTTAAAATGACCATATTACTCTAAGTAATCTACAGATTCAATGAGATTCCTATCAAAATACCAACATCATTTTTTACAGAATTAGAAAAAGCAACCCTAAAAGTCATATGAAACCAAAAGAAGAGCCCAAATAGCTAAAGCAATACTGAGCAAAAACAAAGCTGGAGGCATCACATTATCTAACTTCAAATTATAATACAAGACTATAGGAACCAAAACAGCATGATGCTGATATAAAAGTAGAGATATCAATGGATCAAAAGAGAGAACCAAGAAATAAAGCCACATATTTACAGCCAACTGATCTTTAACAAAGCTGACAAGAACATACATTAAGGAAAGGACACTCTATTCAATAAATAGTGCCAGGAAAATTAGATTGCTATATGCAAAAGAATGAAACCAGACCTGTACCTCTCACTTTATACAAAAATCAACTCAAGATGGATTAAAGACTTAAATGTAAGACCTAAAACTATAAAAACACTAAAAGAAAATCTAGTGAAAACTCTTCTGGACATCAGTCTAGGCAAACAATTTATGACTAAGACTTCAAAAGCACAGGCAACAAAACAAAAAATAGACAAATGGGACTTAGTTAAACTAAAAACTTTCTGCACAGCAAAAGAAATAATCAACTGAGTGAACAGACAGCCTGCAGACTAGGAGAAAATATTTGCAAATGAGTTATCTGACAGGGGATTAATAACTAGAATATACGAAGAACTCAAACAACTCAACAGAAAACAAATAACCCCATTAAAAAGTGGGATAAGGACATGAATAGACATTTCTCAAAAGAAGACATAAAATGAACAACAGGTATATGAAAAAATGTTTGAACATCACTATCATCAGAGAAATACAAATTAAAACCATATGAAATATCATCTTACACCAATCAGAATGGCTATTATTAAAATAACAGATATTGGTGAGGATGCAGAGAAAAGGAAATTCTTATACACTGTTGGTGGGAACATAAACTAGGACAATCTCTATGGAAAAAAATACTAAGATTTCTCAAAGGACTAAATGTAGGACTTCCATTTAATCCATCAATCCCACTACTGGGTATCTGCCCAAAGGAAAAAAAAAAATCAACTCATCAAAAAGATACCTGCACCCATATGTTTATCGCAGTACTATTCACAATAGCAAGGATATGAAATCAACCTGTGTCCTTCAAGAAATGATTGTATAAAGAAAATGGAAAACTATTCTGCCATAAAAAATAACGAAATTATGTCATTTACAGCAGCATGGATGGAACTGGTGGTCATTATCTTACGTGAAACAAGCCAGATACAGAAAGTCAAATATCACGTGTTTTCACTCATAAGTGGGTGCTAAAAAAATGTGTGCCCATGGACCTAGAGAGTGGAATGACAGACATCGGAGATTTGGAAAGTTGAAGGGGAGGGTGAATCCACTCCTGCAGGGGGTATATGATGAGACATTACTTAATCAGTACAATGTAAATTATTCAGATAGTGAATACCCTAAAGGCCAGATTTGACCACAGTGCAATCCATGCATGTAACGAAATTGTACTTGTACCCCATAAATTTATAAAAATAAAAAGGAAGATCATCTAGTGGCCTACAAACCTGGAAGTGGCCCTCGCCAGATACCAAATCTGCCAGTGCCTTGTGAAAAATAAATTTTTGTTTTTTATAATCCCCCCAGTCTAAGACTTTTTTCATAGCAGCCCAAATGAACTAGGACAAGCTGATATGTTTCTTCCCTATTTTCCAACCAGGAAAACTGAGCCACAGAGGGCCTAAGAAAGAGTTTCCAGTGACCACCAAGGCTGTCTTCCTGAAGAATGGCTCACTAAAACTGGTCTGTGTCCAGCTCAACCACACTAGCACACGTGTGAATTGTGGTCAGAGATACAGGGTAGCAAAGGTGAAGTGTCTCTAACTAGAGCTCAGCTCAAGGCCCCTAAAAACACTGTACAAAGTGTCTTGAGTAGCTAAGGATCCATTTCATTCAGTGAATATTGTTGGTCCCAGCAAAAAGCACCAGGCCTGGGAATTCCCGCCGCAACGAGAGAATCACATTTCAACAGCTGCTTGTAGTATAAGACGCAATCCATGCCGACAACATCCCTCCCATCTCCGGAAATAGTAAACATCTGCCAAAAAATAGCCCCATTAGTAAAACTTCCCCCTTTCTAAGGGTCATCAGTTGATTTCTGAGCTTTCTGCATGTTTCACTCATCTCTGCAGACTTTTAGAGCCTGCCACGACCGTGTGGGCACCCCCAAGCTGCAGCTTCTTTCTTCCTCTCTGCCCGCAGCACTTTCCCCTCCAGGAGCACAAACTCCGAGCTGTCACGTTACTGTCAACCAGATGGGAGATCAGCCACAAAGCTGCTAATGCCTCTTCCAAGGACAGGGGCTCTTGTCGCAAGCAGGCTTTCTGGGAGGCTCCAAGTGGAAGTGAGTGGCTCAGGGCCTCTTAGTCACTGTAGGGGAAAGCAGCCTTTTTGTCACCAGGTTTCCATCGGTAGAGTCCCCTCATCCCCCCGCCCCCCGCCCACTTCCCCTTCTTGTCCCTTCTGCTCTCACAGCTTCATTGCAGCCGGCGTGCAGCAGCATGCTGACAGCACAGTGGCTCCAATGAGCTGCCATTCCAGATGTCAGGAACAAGCTCACAGGTAGGAGCCCTGTAGGATATTTATGGCTTTAATTCCTCGGTAGAGGTTTTTGTTCTGTCATGCGGCGACATATGAATTGCTACTCATTTGCTCCTGTATTTCCACGTCAGTGGCAATTATGGAAGGGCTGCTGGCTTCTTGTACGAACCCACAAGTTATGATCCCTACACGTTTCAGATTGAGCGAAGCCAGGAAGGATTGCAAACAGCAGTGAGAGAGCACTGGGGGACGACAGAGCCACCAAGGAGAGAAGCAGGCTTCCAGGCCGGAAGGTGGCTGTGAACTGGTGAGAGGAGGCGGGAAGGTGCTGGCGTTGTCAGGGCGTCTAGGCAGCCGGGGCCTCCTTGGCCAGGTGGCAGAGGAGGCTTGGAGGGTGGGAGGGGGAAGTCAGGATCCAGGCCCAGCTGTAGAGGATGTCGGCTCTGCCCTGCCCAGCCGCTACCGCCTTTGTCAGCCTGTGACCTTGGGAAAGTCACTTCCCTTATCTGGCTCCTGCTTTCCCCAGCTTTGAAACGAGGACAGGCCTCATGGGAGGCAGGAGGAATTCACTGACGCGTGCACCGATGGAAGGTTCTATCCAGAGACCCAGAGCGGCGTGGCTCTTCATGGAACGGGGGATACTCCGGCTCAACCACAGGCAGGTCTGCACTCACAATAGAAAAGGTCTGTCAAAATCCAGCATCCAGCAATGGGGGAGTATAAACCCCCCCTTGCTATTTTTTTTTCCTAATCTACAATAAATTCATAAAAGAAGCTTTTTTTATTTCATGTTTGTCAATAAACCTGGCAATGAAAATATCAATTTGAACAGCAATTTTCCCCCTGGTCTGAGCTGAAATTGGCTCTGGATGAATTGGTTTTCAGCTTTTACATGTAAATTCTCTCCCACCCCTCGCTTCTACAGAGAGTCATGGGACATTACCCTATTTCACGGCCACTTCTCTGCCCAAACCTTTGGTTCCTGAAAACGACACCCGTTTGTGCTGCAATGACTTTGACACTCTCTGCTTTAAAGCCCAGACACAAAGGGCATATTGCCACAGGACCTGTGGATACCTGCAGGCGCCTCGACGCCAGCAGGCAGGGAAAGTTTGCAGCCCGTCTAGGCAGGCTGGAGCCGGGCCTAGAATATGGATGGCCGGAGGCCCCGGGCAGGCTTGTCCACTGCACCCCACTAACCCTCGTCTCTCCTACTTCAGAATCACTACTCAGATTCCAGCCAAGCCCTGAGACCACATCATAGGTTTAGGTTCTGGAAGACTCTAACTCATTCTGGGGCCGAAGCCTTCCTATATTGATGTTGACAGATTTAGCAAGTAAAAAGATAACACATAATTTTTAGTATAAGTATGTTCCAAATACTGCATGGGATATACTCACACTAAAAAATTATTCATTGTTTATCTGAAATTCAAACTTCACTGGGCCCCCAAATGAAAGGGCCTTTGTCTCCAAAGACATTGCCTTGTGACTTTGGACACACAAGGGTCTACTCACCTAGCAGTTCTGCTCCTCTCTCAAATTGTTATAAATTTAGCCACAGGTTCTTAAGAATGCCGACCAACTGTCCCTTATGATGCTAGCATTGACAGACCAAGGTGGTTCAAGCTTGAGAGAGACAGATGGAAATTTAAGTCCTGGCTTCACCACCCCAGTGGTCATGTTATCTTGGGTCAGTTCATTCATTTCTTTAAGCCTTAATTTTCTCAATTATAAAATGTGGACAAAAAATATTATCCACTTCAAAAAGATATTCCAAGGATTAAAGAATGTATATAAAATCTTTAGTGCAGTGCCTGACACATAGTAAACACTCAAGAAGTTACTATCACTAATTCTAAAAGTCTCTGTAGATAAAACAGAGTTTCACGCATGAAAACAGGTAAATCGACAGTTAGAAAAATTTCCCTGATGTCGTTATATTTAACCTAAACAACCATGAAATGTATTATTATTCCATTTTACACATGGAGGTTAAATACATTTACAGAGCAAACTGCAATTTAAGGGAAAAGTGCTGTTGAGCTAGAACAAAAGTATTTTCAGTCCCAGATCAGTATTTTTCTAATTATATTTAGTTGTCTTGATCCCTGCCCTCAAGTAGATTATTATTCTACTTACGAGGTAGAACAAAGCACGAAGTTATTCCCCAACCAAAACGTGTGACTCCGTTTATTCCTTAAACTGGGCTTTAGCAGTTCATTCAATACTTTCCCTTAGTTCTCCTTGGTCATGGGCTATTCTTAGACCAGCTGAGGATGGTGTGAAGATGCTAACAATACTGACTAAATACAAATCTGCAAATCATAGGTACACAGTGTAAGTGCATGGTCCAGCTTCATCCAGCTTAGGGAGAAAGTCTCTCTGTGCATGGAAGAACGCACAAGTTAGCCCCCTTTTGAGGGCTGTTTCTCCAACACAGTGGTTGCCACTCCATTCACCAAGGCAGGGGCTGGTCCAGCATCACACCAGGTGCATTTGGTGATGTAACAATTACACTAATATTTCCAGGAGCAATGTCTACTCTCGCTGGTTTCTAGATGTTTCCAAGGTCTTACTTTGATCATCCCATTATTATTCACACTTTAAAACTCCCCCAGCACAGGGCTAGGTAAATAATACATTTACGTACAAAAGGACAGACAACACAGCATGAGAAACGTAACTTCCTGAAAAAATACTACACTCATTCCACATCTTAGAAAAATCCATATCTAAAACCTGATGACCAAATGCTTTCCTAGCTTTTTCAGCCCCTACGTCATTCTCAAGACCTCTCTCTAACTTCCCCCTTGAATAATCTAAAACCCTCCAGGTTCATCGTTTTTACTTGTCTAGCCCTACTTCTCATCAATTTTCTTTCACACTTTCCTGTCCCCCAGATACCTGAAATGCCAATTTATCCTCATCACCCCCATTTTCAGCCTCCTTTCATCCCATCTCTAGCTCATCGCTAATCAGCTTGAGCAAGCATCCACATGTGCATTCAGTGCATACTTGAATTTCTTGTTTGCAGCAAGAAATTCATTCTTCAAATACCCAAGCAATAAGGAAGGACACTGATAACTGCAAGGAAACAGAGTAAAATATTTAAAGCAATTAGAGAACAATTCAAGCTAGCAATGCTATTAATAACTAATAACATTTGTATACAGCTTTACAGGGCACAAAGCACAGAACAACTTGAATCTCATTCGATCTTCACAGTAATATGTAATCAAACCCAACAATGGAGCATACAGAATGGGGAAGTGAAGTGGAAATGGCATCTGTCATCAGGTAAACATGAGCTGAACTGCAACTCCGCCAGCTGATAGATACGCTGTGTTTCCTGGCCATACCATGCCGCATCAGTGCCCTGATCTCAAACATACGATAAAAATACTCAAAATGCAAGTGTTTGTGATAATTAGTAGTAATACATACAAAATGCCTTACTCATGGTTGGTGAGCTATTATTATCCTCATTTTATACTTAAGGAAACAGAGCCCCAAATAATTTAACGTTTACTCAAAGTCACGTAACCACTAAGCGGCAGAACTGGGATTCAAATCCAGGCATTCATGAATGAAAGCCTCTCCTTGGTCCATTATCTCATGACTAGAGTCTATTGTCCAATGCTTCTCCAAGGTGATATGCACATAAATCCCCTAGAAACCTTGCTAATATGCAGAACCTTGGTGATATCCAAGGTTTCCTGAGATTCTTCATTTCTTACAAGCTTTGAGGTGATGCTTATTCTTCCGTGGCACAATTTGAATAGCAAAGATATAAACTATGAGTATTAAACAGAGTTTAGGGTTATCCCAGTGTGACGCAATTGGGCCTTTAAGAAATGAGGTCTTTAGTGACGAGAATAGAACGCAGAGGGTCATGGAGATTTGTTCAAGGTGTTGAGCACTCGCTTTGTGCATGCCATGAAGACAGGTTCTGGGATACAAAGATGAGCCGGGGAAGAGGAATGTGTGCTCCGTGGAGAGTAAGGACAGACTGCGGAGAACCTTGGAAGATTTAGAGAGGGCTGTAACTTAGAGCCAAGGTAATAGGGACCCAATGTAAGTTTAATAACAAGGAATTGGAGTTTAAATATGGACGGAAGTAGAGAGACAGAAATCAAGGATACGAACCACAAGGCTGTGATGGAAAGCAGAGATGAGAAAGTGTGGGCTAGACTTTGGCAGAAACTGTGGGAATGAATAAAGTAAGACAGAGGAGGAGACACTGAGGAAGACCAGGTTCCACGGAGCATCTGACTGTAAACCTGGGAGAAGGTGCGGGTTCATTTACAGCTCTTCCTCATGTGAGCCATTTGGTCTTGGCCCTCTCTGACCTTCCATTTCTTCATCTGTGAAACATAAATCATCTATTTCAGGGGCCACCATGAAAATTAGATAAGATAATGCTCTTCGAAAACTCTAAAACACTACATAAATTAAGGAGCTATTATTCTTAAGTTGCTCATGCAGTATCTGACACATTAGCACTGAATTAATTAAGTAATGAAAGGACAGAATTTGATGAATGCTTGGAAATGAAGAATGAAGAAGAGATAACCAAAGGTGATCTGAAATTTCCAGAGTGCTAGAATGAGAAGGTAGTTGCACTGCTTGAGGAAGCGGGAGGAGCAGGGCACCCCAGGGCAGTGGGGTGGGTTAGAGGCTGGTGAATCTAACGAGACTCAGCCCTGCTAAGCCTGAGACTCCCAGAGACAGGACATTTCTCTGACTCTCAAAGGCAACATTGGGATTCCTAAGAATTGCATGAAAAAAGTTCACTTAATTTTTATCATCCCATTACCACCACAACCATTTGACACCAGCTGTATGGCCCTGGGCAAGGTTTTGCTGAGCAGTGTCTTCCCATCTGTGAAATGGGGGTATGAATAGGAGCTACCTCAAAGGGCCGCCATGAAGCCCACAATCAATCATGCTCGTAGAGCCTCTCACCCGGTACCCATACGTC
This sequence comes from Indri indri, assembly GCA_004363605.1. Taxonomy (NCBI): domain Eukaryota; kingdom Metazoa; phylum Chordata; class Mammalia; order Primates; family Indriidae; genus Indri; species Indri indri. The sequence goes on along the minus strand of RJWJ010036405.1, from coordinate 1,865 downwards.
CCAGGTCACAGTAAATCCCCTCTTCCTTGTGGCCGCTGTCATCAGTATTACCATCCTGGCAACGTCCAACACAGAAGACAGAAGAACCTGGGAAGAACATGCATCCAGACCAAAACACAAGAATATTCAAGCTGAAAGGAACCCAAGAGGTTCTAGTCTTCCCCACCCACAGCACACCGTCCATCATTTTACAAATGAGGAAACTGAGGCTCACAGAGGAGGCGAGTGATCAACAACATTTCTTCCAAATGGACTGCCATGATAGTCTTATCCTCATAGTTCTCCCAGTGACATTGAGGGTACAAAAATCTCCAGGAAACTAAGGGGAAAAAAATACCTTCTGAAAGCACTGATTTGGGTGAGCTTGCTGCATGGTTGAGACCATTCTTTTTACCAAATGGAGAAGTGTATTCCTTCCAAGCTGGACTATTAATTAAAATTCAGTGATGCTAATTTTACTGCCAACTTAGGAGATTCTTATTACATTTATTTTTCAGGTAATTGCTGCTTGTACAGGAGTTCAAATAGATGTCTTTTTTAGATGGTGCAATAGATCAGAATTATAATAGTTACATTCCTCACCTTTCACTCTGCTCCCCTCCAATTCCGAAGCCGTTTCCTTAAATTGTACGTTCTTCCTCCCTCTCCCTCCCCGGTCCTTGCTTTAGCCGCTCTAGCGTGCTCTCTCCCTCTCCGTGATAGGATCCACAGGCGCAGGCTATCAAAACAGAGTTTCTGCTTTGTTGTTCACAATTTTGTCATACCACTTCCCCTCAGGGGGAGAACAAAAATAGCCCTTCGCTTATGTCTGGAAAGGTACACAAAGCACATTGCCTCACATTGCCCGTTTTTTAGCCTAAGTTGTATCCCCAGTTTATAGATGAAAAATTGACACTTACAATTCCCACGATGTCGCAGAACTAATAAGTGCCACATTCTGGTTTCACCTCCTAATTTTTAATCTTTACCAGGAAACAAAACTTCCAGGAAAAATTGAAATACATTGTGCTCCAAAGGAGAAAAAAATGACAGTGAAAGGCGGGCAACGTGACTCCCTAGGATGAAAGGCATCGCCGGGAGCAGGGGAAGGGGAATGGGAACGTCCAGGTTGTCTCCAAAATCAGGGCGGCTCCCCCTCGTCACTGGGCCACGGCATCTCTTGCAACTGGAGGACTTTCTTCTCTCTTCTCTGTAGCACTGAATCCCATGACGGCGACTCAGGGCAGGATGAGGCCACGTCTGAAGGCAGTCTGGCACTTGCCTGGGACCTTCCCAAGAACGTGTCCTAGAGGCACTTTTCAGGGGCCTGGAGGCCTTCAGGGGGAAGCAGCAGGCACCCGAGCCCCCGTGCAGTCAGCTTCGTAGCCCAAGGAGAGGCTCGGGTCTTCGCGCTGGGGTGGCAATGAGTACCATGTGCTGGGGAAGGGACAGTTGATGGGGACGGGGTGTATATTCATTTGAAAATCTCAGCAGTGGTTGCTGTTTATTGTATCCTCATTATGTACCAGCCATAATACTAAGCATTTTACATGCTTTATCTCCATTGTCTTAACAACCTTGTAAGATGGGTACTATTATTATAATTAGGTCTGTTTTATGGGTGAAAAAACTGAGGTTTAATAAGCTAAGTAACCAATGCAAGGTCATTTGGCTAAAAATTAATGGAGCCAGGATTGAAACCTGGGTCTCTCTGACTCCAGAGTGAGTTCCCATCCTCTGAAGCTCTACAAACTGCCCACCTGGACGTTTTGTTTTTTCCAAATCCCTTTGGTCCTATAAAATAGTATTGGGTAAAACAGAGAAAGGAAGAACTGTATCTATAGCAGTGGCATTCAAACTAGAATGTCTGAATAACAAAACTCAAG
>RJWJ010036404.1:0-16109 GCA_004363605.1 Indri indri | reverse complement strand
ACATGTGTTTGAAGGACTAAGTATGTACCTTTACAATGAAAATAAAACAAGAATTGTCACAGTGAAATGTCAGAGATATCAACTGTCAAACTTAGTACTTAAGGAAATCAGACATTTCATACTTAACCTTAATGTAGTGACCATCTATCTTTTTAAAATCACTGCTGATATAAAGTGTATTTTATCTGATATGAGAATAACTACTCCTGCTTGCTTTTGGTTTCCATTCTTGTGAAATATTTTTTCCATCCCCATCCCTTGAGCCTATGAGTATTCTTGTGAGTTAGATGGGTTTCTCGGAGATAATTGCTTTATGTCTTTTTATCCATTTAGCCAGTTTATATTTCTTAAATGGAGGATTAAGACCGTTTACATTCAATGTTAGTACTGATATGTGAGATACTGTTCTGTTCGTCATGTTGAATGGTACCTAGTTTCTTTTTTTTTCTCCTGTGCATTACTTTTTTTATAAGAATTGTGAGCTTTAATTTTTGGATTTGTTTACATTGATGGGTTTTGATTGTTCTTTTCCATGTATAAAGCACCTTTAAATATTTCCTGTAGGACAGGTCTAGTGGTTACAAATTCCTTTAGTGTTTGCTCGTGTGGAAAATATTTTATTTCTCCTTCATTTATAAAACTTCATTTTGCAGGATACGAAATTCTTGGCTGACAGTTATTCTATTTAAGAGGACTAAAAATGGGATCCCTATCATTTCGGGCTTTAATGGTCTCTGCTAAGAGGTCTTCTGTTAGTCTTGTGGGTTTTCCTTTGTAAGTAACTAGTTGCTTTTGTCTTGCAGCTTGTAGAATTTTTTTCCTTTACTTTGACTTTGGGTAGGCTGATGACTATATGTCTTGGTGATGTACTGTCTGCTATGACTCTTCCAGGTGTTCGGTGACCATTTTGTATCTGGATATCTAATTCTTAAGCCATACCAGGCAAGTTTTTCTCTATTATTCTGTCAAATAGGTATTCTATGCTTATAACTTTTTCTTCTTTTCCCTCAAAGATACTTATAATTCTTATATTTGTTCATTTTGTATAATTCCACATTTCTCACAATGGTTGTTCCTTCTTTTTTGTCTTTTTTTCTAAATTTTTTTACTGACTGGATAACTTCGAAATCCTTGTGTCCAAGCTTTGAAATTCTTTCTTCTGCTTGCTCTAAGCTGTAGTTAAAGCTTTCTGCTGTATTTTGAAATTTCCTTATTGATGGTTTCATTTCCTTAAGTCTGTTATCTCTTTTCTAATGTTATCTCTTTAGTGAATTTTTTGTTCATGTCCTAAGGTGTTTTTTTTTTTTTTCAGTTTCTTGAAGATAGTTTTCTACCATTTCCTCAATTCCATTCATCTTACTTGCCATCCATGATCTGAATTCCATATGTATCATTGAAACAATTTCCTTTTGATTAGAGTTCATTATCCTAATTCTTTGGGGGTATTGAGATAGCCTGTTTTTTCATGTTGCCAGAGTTTTTATGCTGTTTGCTTCTCATCTGGGGCCACTTCTCTCAGCTTAACACAGATAGCAGGTATGGTATGTACATCTGTTCTCCTCTGCTGGGACCTCCATTGCTCAGTGAAGACAGGAATGTGTACCCTCTATGGTGTTGCTTAGGTCCTACTCCAAAAGCTTGACCAGGCAGGAGAGGGGTGGATGCACTTTGAGCCTTTAATGCTGCTCTCTGCTGCATCTTCCCTCACACTCACACACTCACACATAGACATCTCCCTGTTCCCCTGTGGGTGTCACTAGGCCACTGTGGCAGAATTGGAGCCTGGTGCCAGGTGCGCACATGAGATGGGGCTGACCAGTAGGAAGGGATGTGTGGGTAGGGTGGGGCGTGCACAGGCCACATTACCCAGGATGCCTGTGCAGGATGGCATGGGTCCAAGGTGTGAAGTCCACCCATATCCAAAGGCTGTGGCTGTGCTGGCTTCCATCCCACTCAGGGCCCTTTAGGCAGTGGTGGTTGTGGCAGCAGTAGTCCAGCTGTCCCAGTAGTGTGTAGTGGGCACTGAGGGCTATAGGATCATGCTCCATCTGAGTCCTATGGGGAGTGTGGTTGAGCAGGATTGTGTGGATGCCAGTCCTTATGGTCTCCTCTTCTGCCTAGGGCACCGAGCAGCAGTGGTAGCACTGGGGCTGCATGTCACCTGCCCATGGGGTACTGCTGTAAATGCCAGGATTACCTGCTTCCTCCCTGCCTGGAAGGGGCCAGGAAGAGGCAGCAGTCAGAGTTCTGACCCCTGGGCAAAAGTAGTGTTCAAAGGTTGGGATGTTACAGTGGTGCCAACTTTAGCACCCAGGGCTTGCAAGCCAGCTGTCCCTTCTCTCCAGAGCAACACAGCTGCATGGCCTCCAGTCAGGTCTCTGTATCAACCCAGAAGCCTCCTCTAGTGGAGAGGCTCTCCCACTGTTGTGGTTGTGGTATCCTCAGGGGAAGCATGGAGCCTGGGATTTTCTCCTCCGTTTCTCTCCCATGTGTGGGTACCTTCCCTAATTACCTCCAGTCCTGCTGAGCAGTTTATCCCATCTCTGCCTTTTTCACTTCACTCCTGCCTCCTCTCTGTGGATTCTCCAAAAATTTGTTTCTTAAAATGCTGGAGGCTGAGAAGTCCTAGATCAGAGTGCCAGCAGATTCAGTGTCTGGTGAGGCCATGCTTCCTGGTTCATATATGGCCATCTTTTGCTGTGTCTTCACATGGAAGAAGAGGCAAAGGGGCTCTATGAGGCCTCTTTTCTGAGGGCATAAATCCCATTTTTAATCACTAAATTACTTCCTAAATGCCTCACCTACCAATACCATTACCTTGGGCATTAGGATTTAAAATGTCAATTTTGGTGGGGGACACAAACATTTAACCTATGGAACTCAGTTACATTTTATTATTTAGAAAATACATTTTTAATTTCAAAATAATCATTTCTGATCTTGATTTGTTTCCTTTTGTAGATAAAACACCCTGAAACTCTTTAAGGTTGTACACAAATGTTCTCTCTTTTGTTTTTTAAAGAAACTTTGTTATTTGAGCTTGTTTACTCTGATGTATATTAATCATCTTGCTTTCCTAAATCTTTGCCTGTATCTGGTGATTTTCCCACTATTTTTACAAATTTACAAATATATTACAATAGCGAGAGTTGATATGCATTTTTTCATGTTATGTTTAGACCCTGATGAAGGAAGAAAGACAATGTTTAGACTCACTCAAGTTGTGCTTGGCTAAATTAGGAACCCAGTTGTTTTGGGGAAGTACAGAGAAGGTAGATCCTGGAAAAGCCACCTAAAGGAGCTCCAGGGATATGGCATATAATTTTACATGTGAACAATTTGTTTTTGCCCCTATAGTCAACTGATGAAGTTCTCACCTGTCTACTTGCATGAGAGGTCCTACAACGTAGCAGCTGTCACATATGCCTTCATAGTTTACTGTGTGTATCAGCTGCTGTGGGAAGTTCCAGCAGTTAGGACATTTGTTTAAGATTTCCATAGGATCACAATCTTCCAATCATCTGGCTGACAGTTCCCCCTTACTCCAACTCCTGCTCTTTGAGTTGGCAATATCAGCTAGATTGTTTCTGGCTGGTGAATCTACTTATTTAGTAGTGCCTGATAATATTTACCTTTGCATATTATCAGTAAGTTAGTCTTTCCTTTGGTGTCCTTTGGCTATCACTAATTTCTGCATTAAAAATAAAAATAGTGGTAATAATAATATTGCTAATGTCCAATATCAGCTTTCATACACTGAGTTGTAGTTAAGTGCCTAGCACTGTGCTACCAAGATTTTGATGAAGTATATGTAATTATCCAGATTTTACAGATGAGAAAAATGAGATACTAAATAGTCCCCAAATATCACACTGCTACTAAATGTCAAGGGATGATTTTAAATTCAGGGCAGTTTGGAGCTAAAACTCATGTATATATCCACTCTGTTGTCCTGCACAAATTGTGTGGCATTTAGATAACTTTTCTTGTTTACAATAACAAAAGGATTCCTTATTTTGTACATACTGTTGTTCATGTCAATGGAAAATTGGATGTATTAAATGAGTCAAACGTGTAATTTGAGGGTAAATGTTTGAATCTAAACCCAATCTTTTCCTTTTTAAGATTATCTCACAAATATCAGTCAGCAAGGCTGTAAGAGGCAGATCCTATATCCAGATACCAAGCCCCTTGAATATCGACTAAGGCAATTAGGCAAAAAGTTTATTATATTCTTTGTCAGTCTCTGCCAGCCTCAGCCTAGGATGTACCTGTCTGGACATCCCAAAATGATGTTCCATGGAGGATAGTAAATGAGATGAGAAATCAGCATAGGCCAGCTACACATCATGGATCAGCAAGTGGATTGACCCCTGGTACTATTATAATAACTAAATTGGGTCTTCCCCATTTAAAATCAAGTTGTATGGACCAGACACACACACACACACACACACACACACACACACACCAGTCAGTGAGGCCTCTATGCCTCTTTGGTTCTTGGCATTATCTATCTCCACGACTGGACTGTAATTCTGGGATGCTTTCCTTATCTCTGGCCTCCTGTATTAACTGGGTTTCTCTAGTTTTCTCTGGGTCAGGGTATTTATCATATATAAATAATGTTGGACCTTTGTTAAAAGTATTCTTAGACAAGATATTTGCAATACACTGAATTTAAGTGTATATGTAGAAAGAAAATGCCTTGCCCTCTTTTGAGATTTTCATAAATTAATTTTTTAAACTTAGGGTTTTTCTTTAAATTGTCATTGTTCTTTAAATTGTCATTTCCATTGCATTTTCTGATTACTGTCTTTGCATTGCTTGTGATTGGTGCAAATACTGTGCAGTATAAATTCAAGCTGGATGACACGTCCAAGAAAATAGCCTGGGAAGTGGCACGTTGGACTGAGTGATCCCAAGTTCTGTGTCACAGTCACCTATACAATGGGCTTAATTTTCATCTCTACCTCTTTATACCTCAATTTGCTATGTACAATCAGTGTCATGCTCATCTGATTTATTAAAATTACTTTTTTATTGGGAAGGGTTCTCTCATACAACCTCCAGATTAAGTGATATAACCCTTCCCTTAGCACCTTAGGAGGCATGTGCCTTCCCCCATCCCTGAGATGGCATCATCGTCCAGAGATAATCATCCTTTGGACTTTATATACATCTCTCCCTCACTTTTCATTATAATATAACCCTACAGAACAATCTGGGCCATCGTGGAAAGGAAATTGAGAATCAAAATGGGGGAGAAGATGTTTAAGTGTATAAAAGCTGTGGTTTGGGCACTAACCCTTGTCTTAGTCCATTTTCTGTTGCTATCATAGGATATCTCAGAAAGAGATATAAGATATAAGAAAAGGAGATTTATTCAGCTCAAGGTTCTGGAAGCTGGGAAGTCCAAGAGCATGGCACTAGCATCTGGTGAGGGTCATCCCATGGCAGAAGGATGGAAGGCAAAAGTGAGCACGTGAGACATAAAGAGAATGGTGGCTGAACTCACTTTTATAACAAACCCAATCTCGTGATAACTAACTCACTCCAGTGATAGTGGCATTAATCCATTCATGAAGGGTAACCACCTCTTAGAGGCCCACTTCCCAATAATGCTATAGTGGGGATTAAGTTTCTAACACATGAACTTTGGGGGACATATTCAAACCATAGCACCCTGCTGTTTCCTATTATTTGTGTGTTCTTAGATAAGAAACCTCACCTCTCTGAGCTCTATTATATTTAGGACTGGCATATTGAGAACAATTACACAAGGTATTAAAACAAAGCAATGGATAGCATTGAGTACAGTGTAGCATGGAGTACAGTGTCTGACACATTGTAGAATCAGTACTGATCTATCCTCCTTTATCTACCGTTTGGATATCCACATGTCTTTGAAAACCAAACCTATTTGGTGATTAGTTGGTGGGAATCTGGATCCAAACGTATGTGAAGTTACTTATGGTCTTTATTTATTCCTTTTAGTATGAATATTTGTGTGTTTTTTGAAGAATTATTAATACTTTTGATTATGAGTTGTTACTTGAGGCACTGTTGGAGCTGCAATATCATATATGAGATATATGTGTGTGTGCACATGTGTGTGCATGTGTGTGTATACACACCATGAAATGTCTCTAAGATCAGGGAGCCTCCAGATGCTAAAACAGGAAAACAGGTCTGAGTTTTGATAAGGACTTTTGATTAGTATTTGTCGTCACATGATTCTCATGAATGAGAGGCAGGAGGGTACTGAAAGTAAAGAATGAAGCCAGGGGCCAGGTCTAAAGATAGAACAGAACTTGCTTGAGTAGATGCTTTAGTGCACAGCATGTCAGTGTATTGGCCTGGCTTGAAAGGACCTGGGAAGGGAGCCCTTGGTGTGTGTGCTTATGATCTGAGATATCACCAAAATATAAATAGCTGACATCCTTTTTGCTATACCTTGCTACCCAAATTTGTCCAGAAGCCAGCATCATTAATATCATTGTCAGCATGGTGCAAATGCAAAATAGCAGACCCACTGAATGACAGTCTGCATTTTAACAAGGTAACAGGTGATCTACTGAAAATAAAAGAAGCTGCACTCGAATGTTTATAGTAGTACAATTCACAATTGCAAATATGTGAAAACAACCCAAATGCCCATCAATACATGAGTGGATTAACAAAATGTGGTATATGTATACCATGAAATACTACTCAGTCATAAAAAAATGATGAACCATCTTTTGTTTTATCCTGGATGGAGCTGGAGCCCATTTTTTAAGTGAAGTATCACAAGAATGGAAAAACAAACACCACATGTATTCACCATTATATTGGTACTAATTGATCAACACTCACGTGCAAATAAGGGAAGTAACATTTATAGGGTGTTGGGCAGGTGGGAGGGTGTGGAGGGGATGGGTAAATTCACGCCTAATGGATGTGGTAAGTGCTATCTGGGGGATGGGCATGCTTGTCTGGTTGTATAAAGGCAATTTATGTAACCAAAGCATTTGTACCCCTGTAATACTAAGAGATAAAAAATTAGAAAAAATAAATAAAAATAAAAAAATAAAAGAAAAGTATTCTTTGGTTTATTCTTCCAAAAAAATACATAAGAAGCTATGTTTTAGGGGCTATTTATTTCAACTAATTAGATTTTTCTTTTTCCCAATGAGGCCATTTAAGCAAATTTTTATTTAGAGCCACATGTTGAAAACATATCCAGGTTTTCTTAAAAATTAATTAAAAATTTGAAAACATTTTTAGATGCAAAGATTGAAAACTTAATTATTTGTTCATCGAATGGTCCTTGATAATTAAATGGAGGGAAAGGTTTTTAGAAACTTTAAGAATTTCCAAAGTGAAGGAATAAAATTGTGAGTACCTGTGTTAGAGATTATTTTACTTAAATATACCTATGCGGCTTGATTTGAGGCTTCTGTTTACTCCTGCAACTTTCCATGAAATTGTTGTTCCCTGTGTAGGCACTGCTCTTCAGCCTTGGCCCCAGATCAAATGCAACCCATAGGCTGGAGACAAGCTCAGGGATCTGCCGCAGAACCACCCAGCTGAGCCTTGCCTTGATTAGGTAGATAATTGTTAAGATGAACATCCATGTACATAAAAAAATATGTATAAATAGCTAAGATGTGAAGTCACTTTGATTTCATCTTTTCAAAGCAATTGAGTCTGGTTTTTTTTTAATAAGCTAGATTTAGTTAATGATGAAATTCTTCATCAAATATCTAAAGTTATAACAAAAATGTCTGTACATTTTTTGTCATCTCTTTTCTGAATCAAACTAAATCACCTTTTTTGAATATTAATAATTTTGTCTTGGTTTTTTTTCTTTATTCTAGGCTTCTAGAGGTTTCTATGTCTGTGTATATTTGTAAATGATCTCAAAAATATTACCAATAACAACTGTTTCGGGGAATTTTTTTTAAAAACTGCAGCTGTTGAGTCTCTCTTTGACTCCCAGGAACCCATAGGAAATACTAGAGGACAGATTCATATGAGTTTTCATAACTTGATATGATTATGATTCACCAAGGACACTAGCACAATGTCAGTATAAACCATATACTGCTAGCCAGTTTATACTGCTAGCCAAGGATTGATTTTAGGAGGGTAGACATGAACTCTTTGCAACACCATTTTTCTAGGAGTTCTGGAGAAGACGTTGCTCCTTGAATCCCTCTTCTGGGAGCTAAGTTGATCTAGTTATTGCCCTTTAGAATGCTCAACAGAAAATGGGAAATTGAAAATAATATATAAATAGGAAGTAATCAGACCAGAGTGACTGAAGGACTGGAATGGATATAAAGGCCTTGAACATTTGATGGTTAATAAGTGCTGTCTGGACTTAGAATGAATTGTTTCTAGGTTCACAGAATGCACTATTCCCGTTGGCTGCATCCCACAAGGTGTTTATTTCCCATCTTTTTGAACTCCGTCAATAGCAGGGAGCTCACCAACTCATAGGCAACCTGATTCAAATCAGGACCCTTCTGACTACTGGACAGTCTTTTCGCATATTAAGATAGATTAAACATCCCTGTAAATTTCAGGATGTCATCTTGTTTCTGTTTGACAGCATGTATCAGGCCTTGCCCATATGATTTTTTGTTAAATATCTTTCTCCAGGCAGACAGTAGAGTGTAGTCTTTAAGAACAGTGGCACGAATAGTCTATAAACTGACTCTAACACTTTCTGGCATTACCACCTGTAGCAATTCTCTTAAACGTTTTCAGCCTGAACAGTAATAATGCTAATCTTATGGATCCATGTGAATAGTAAATGAAATAAGGCACATAAAGCATATGAAGTGTGTAATGTACATCAAGTACCTGGAACATAGTAATCAATATCTGAGAGTCCTTCACAGTGTAATCACATAATCACACTATCCTCTTACCTCATGTAAGTTCTTTCTACAATAAAATAAATCCTCTCACCTTGGCAAAAAATTCTGCTTCTCAAACATTTTTCTCATCCCTTACAAAGAAGCTGCCTGTAAGAATAAGCTGCTGGAATACAGTTGCTGGCTGATAATTTGATGGGCCCAGTTGGAAAGCTGGAGAGCAGGAAGGGCAGTTATGTATAAAGGCAAAGTCAGCATGTTTAAAGACATTTGTATCTTGACATCCAGTTCAGGACCTGCATTTCTTTTATTTCACATATAGGGAAGATAAGGGCATTTAATTTCCTTAGCTACAAGAACTGTAGACCTGTGGAAGAACATATGAACCGTCTGTAGATCATTTGCCAATCAGAACTTGACAGCCTCTGAAAACAAAACAAAACAAAAATCTTCACGTTAATAGCCTGCAGGAATTTGTGATACTGCTTAGAACAGGTTGCTTAAAGGTTGTAGCCATTGCAGAGGAAAGCATCAACTGTGTATGGAATTTCAGAGTAGATGCCTGCTCATTGCCATCAACATGATGGAAAAGCGTTTTATGTCATTTGTTACTCTTGAAGGATTTCCAGGAGAGAATGTCAAATTTTCTGCCCAAACAACAGAAAGAAACCAGATTTAGTAAACCAGAGTTGCTAAAAATTTGAACTGATCATACCTGCCACTGGTCCAGTAATTATTAGTTTACAAAGTCCATCACTAGTTGGTACATAATTTCTCCTAATTGTCTCTAAGCACAACTTCATAGTCAGAGAAATAAAAGTCTTGTGACTGGAATTGAGGCCCTGAATCTCCACTACTGGGGGAATAAAAATTTTGTATTGTACAGTCAGATTCCTCTCCAATGAGATATTTACCCCCAACCTAAATATCATTTTTTTTCACCAAATGTATTCTTTATAACATCCCTGCAAGATATTTTATTCCTGCTTTAGAGGTGAGGAAATTGAGTAGTTCAGAGGGTTTGATTTGCCAAAAGGAAGAATTAGCTGAGATAGACCTGGATTTCAAATTCAAGCATTCCGACTCTTTTTTGCTCAACTTTAAAAGTTTGGTTTTCCTTTCATTATTATATTTTTGTACTTGTGTTAAATCCCTAGATTGTGTTGCTCTGATGTGAGAATTATTAATAGATATATTTATACTTGCTTCTCTGGCTTTATGAAGAACATTACCACTTCTCTCTACTCGTACTGCTTCCTATTCTTGTTTCAGGGATCAAACAACAGAGCTTTATTTTAGATATTCAATTATATATGCCAAAGTATTGTATACTAAAGAATTTGGCTGGTCTTTGTCCATTGTCCCTGGGAGGCAGGGGATTTCGCAAGTGACAGGCATGTCTTTGTTATTCATAGTGGGCCACTTGGACCAGAGGTAAGTTTATGCTAGGGAAAGAAAGGTTCAGGGTGGGGTATGTCTGTACCAGAAAGACCAGCCATGTAATAAGAGTGTTGGGGCTTTGAGCCACTTGATATTAGCCTGACTTCCAAGGAGGGGAGGGAGGATGGAGATTGAGTTCAACCTCATGGCCAGTGATTCAAGCAATCATACCTACATAGTGAACTCTCAATGAAACCTCTGGATGCTAAGCTCACGTGAGTTTCCTGGTTGATAATACACATGAAAGTGCCAACAGGATGACATGTCCTGGCTCCACAGTGAGTGGACTCAGAAGCTTTTCATGTGTGATGCCCACAAACCTTGCCCTCTACATCTCTTCTTATTTATACCCTTCATTACCGTAATAAAACTGTGATTACAAGTATGGTACTTAATTGAGTTTTATGAGTCATTCTAGAAAATAATCAAAACAGGGAGGGTGGGGGAATCCCCAAATTTATATCCAGTTGGTCAGAAGGGGGGATGGCCTAGGAATCCCCAAGCTTACAGCTGGTGTCTGAAGTTGAGGGCAGTTTTATGGAGAAATGCTTGCCTTGTAAAGTTGGCTTAACTCTGGGTAGTTCATGTCAGAATTGCATTGCACAGGGTTATCACTTTTTCCCTTTCCTCATTTTGAACCATGATGCTGTGAGGGTTTTGAGAATACTCAGTATTCAGATACAACCAGTAAATAGAATATATAGCACAGGCAAGATGCAACAGTCAGTGTGGAAGAGATGACCACTCAGCTCAAAATCACTGGACACCTTCTCTGGGTTGTAAAACCTGCAGCTGCTTTTAAAGACATTTGCCAGAAGGAGAAGAGAGAAGCAATGAATCAGTTACCAATGGGTTGGCTTAAATAGGTATTATCACTAAAACTGCTTTTCCATTAGAGTAAGAGTATGATGTGGCCTGAGTCATGGTCTAGATTTCATAGGAGAAAACCCAACCATAAAAGGAGAAATTGAAGACCTCATCTTCATGGGGGAGTAATAGGACCTTGATTATCCCAAACTCATCTGTGTAGGTACCTAACAGGAGTATGTAAGATAATTCCATCCTGCAAAACTTTTCTATGTTTCAGAGAAGATCAGTTATGGGTTTTTATACACTAGGCATGAAAAACATTTCTTGCTGTTTATTTTGTGTGTGTGTGTTTGCTTTTTAAAAATAAAAATATATATATATTTTAAAACAATATCTAAAACTGTGATTAATTAAAAGGCTCTATAATTGAAATTGGTAGAAATGAGCCTATTTACAGGGAAAAGTTATTCCCTATATAAAGACAATACATAATGCAATATGACACTGATGATAGAGAGGTACTCTCTATTATAGTACTAATTAATATCATTTTGATCAGTTAGCATTTTATTGTATACTAGGTAATTTTTTGGCCAGTTTTCTATTAACATGAAAACAGCATAGCTGATAGAACAAGCATTCACATTAGCAATCCCTGGAGAAGGATGACAGACATGTGGACGCAAAGCCATCCCGGCCACCGGAACTTGAAGTGAAGAGAACTTAACCATCTGCACTTTGCAATGAGAGGCAAGGCTGCTGCTCACTGGTCTCAGCCTAGATCGGCTAGTCCCCAGCTGACTCATAGATGCTCGAGATGATTGTTGTTCTCAGTCTTGTGTTTTGGAACAGTTTATTGGACAACAATTGCTGATTAATATAGATCCTGAACACTTGAAACAGGTTGTTTATTTCAGATTCACTTAACATTACTAAAATTTAAAATTGTATGCCATCCATTAGTGATTTATTTATTCATTCTGTATTACTTAAGACACAGCATGGGTCAAAGAAGTAATTAAAAGGTCGATTGTACATTATTCATAAGATAACAAAAAGGATAAGTCTATATATCTTAATGAAAAGTGGTCAAAGAAATACAGAAAAAGGTGTAGTTGTAAGTGCTTTTGATATTAACCAGGGAAGACAGAGTGTGAATATACATTTTTATATATAAAAGGGCATAAAAAGATGGCAGAAAGGATTTGTATCAAACTGTCATAGGGCTTACTGGCTAGGGAGAGGGGAGTTGGAGATTGGTTCATAGACATAAGGAAGGAGATTTTCATCCTTTGGTGTGCATAATTTGGTAATGTTCAAGCTATTTCCAAATATAGAATCTTATTATATAGTTTTTGAAAAGAAGCCAAATTGGAAGAATGCCCACCAAAATGTTAGGGCTGGTTATCTTTAGGTGCTGTAACCATAGCTATAAATTTTGTTACTATGTGTCTTAGCTTGGGTTCTCCTGAAAATATCGGCTGAGAAAAGGATTTGCAATCAGGTAGTTTACTTAGGAGATGAAACCAGGTGCGGGAGTGAGGGGAAAGTGAGACAGAAAAGGTGGAAAAGCCAACAGCGTTGCTTCTGTGGGAAACAGGTGCTCTATTCCACTGGAACCGCCTGAGAAGTATTCAGAATATCTTCCAGAAGGACTGGAGCCCGCAGCATTTATCCATTGCTGCCCATCCCTCTTTCTGGTTGAGGGTTGACTGCAGGGATATTAACTCACCCGTACTTCTAGGTAATGGTTACACAAGGGCTGAGTGCTTTCCTGCTACACTGGAGAAGTTCTGGGGCCAAAATCAAGAAATATATCAGGGATGCTTGAAGGATGATGCTGATGACAGAAGGTGAGTCTGAGCTTACGTGGAGCTGTCATTTGTAGCCATGGCTACAGTCAGCAACAGTTCAGGGGGATGTGATGCAGTTCCATCACATTATTTTTTTGTTGTTGTTTTGTATTTCTGCTTTTCATAATGAATATTAATTCTTCATCAAGAGAAATAAAGTTTATTCTACACGCATGTTGGTAAAATACATCCCCCTCCTCCCAGTTACCAGAAGTAAGGATTATAGGAAGCATTTTTGATACTTACATTCACAGCATTATTCAATTAAATATCTTACTGCAAAAATTAGAACTGCTTGAAATACCCACAGATTTGACAAATTGATTGTAGGGTCATTAATTAAATACATTGACAAGAAAACATAGACTTACCAAGGTACAATGCCTAACAATGGATTGTTTTGAAAACCATTACAAAATACGAATAAATCTAAAGTGTTAAGAAAAACATGAGTAAAAATAGGTCTATTGTTGTTTGTATTCTATTATTTTAGTCATTACTTCTTTACTGGCTAGAAATATTTTCATTTTTTTCCTATTTAGCTGCTTCAAATGGGAATGACCAACCCAGCAACGTGCATTGTCCCTAATCTCACAGGTGAGCTATGGGATTTAGCATGACCTCAGTGCTCAGTCTCTTAGCTCAGGCCCCCTCCAGTCTCCCCAGCTCCCAACATCCAGTCCTGATGTGTGATTTTTCCGTTTTCATTCTGATATAGTCATTTATTTATCTATTCATTTATTCCAACAACAGATGTCTATTGCATTTTTCCTGTGTGTTTCAGGTATGATGCTAAGAGGTGGGGTTAAGTGGTAACCACTGTCTTCACAAACCTATAAACCGGTAAACAAGTTTATATACTGCCTTTCAGATTTGACATTTAGCACCGTTTATCTATCTAGCTGCCACCTTGGCTTTTCTTGACTAAGAATTTATTTTCCACAAGACTTTGTTAACTCAGGTTGCCTTGAGGAAATAACCCTCTCTTTTTGGGACAACTATGTCCCTAGGCTCTCCTTCAGCAGCAAAGTAAGACAATGTATTCAGCTGTTGGAAATTATACAGTCATAGCTATACATTTACCCGAATAACTTATAAATATTTACTTTAGCAATGAATATCTTCTTTAATATATCCTTCATAAAATGGAAAATGATAAATAGTCTTTTAAATTCTAGCAAAGAGCTTGTTTCAGGAACATGCCACATTAATTTTGTCCATGTTTATATGGACTCCACTCCTTAATTTGCTAAGCAATGTTGCTTCCAATGCTAGATATGAACAAACTTATCTGCACTTACATCAGAACCTATTAACTGGGAAGAATTATGCCAGGGTCCCTTTTCCCATATCTCTTTTGGGAAATGCCTTTCCTCAACTCTAAGCCTATCTTCAAAGGGACAGGAGGACATTCTCCCAGATCCCAACCTATATTTCCAAATGCCTGGTTTTATCTATATAACATCTTTTTTAATAGCAGAATTTCCCCTGGCTATTCAATTTACAGTCATGGTTCCTCTCTTAGGGTCTTCCAACTATATTTATTTCATGGCCTAAACTCCCTAAATGTTATTCTATCCTGGCAATCAAGATGAATCTCTTGGGTTATGCTATTTGCTTTACCTTTTCCTAAACTAACTGAAATAGAAACTAATTTTCTTTAATGGTTCAGAAACACATAAATCTCTTGCTTGAAACTAACCCTTAACTATAATAAAGGGTTTGCCTTAAAATGCTGAAACATTTAAAAATTTTCACAAAACAAGACAGCATGGTATGAGATTTTCCTTTCATTCTAATTATTTGTTTAAGATACATACACTCACGCTTCAATACATTTTAATAGGCTACTGAATTCTTTTTTCCTGGCTTACATATACTAAATAACTAATCCACAACAGGAATAATATCTTTATTCCTTTAGCTCATTAAGAAAAAGAAAATTGTAAAGGAATTTATAAAGAAAATAAAACAGCCCTAAGAATTACCTAAAATGTATAATTTAGTATTTGAAGTCTTGTTTTTGATAATGATCTCCCTTATTTGTCAGATCTTCTTTTAACATTTAATTTTCTCGGCATTCATTCATCCAGTCCTTAAGCAAACATTTAAGTGGTTGTTACTCTGAGTCACTGATTTAGATACTGGGATAAAAGACATGATTCCAGCCATCTAAGAGCTTAGAAAATGAAAGCATATAAATCATAAATTGATTTATGATTTAAATAAGAAATTTAAATATGATATAATAATGGTAATATCCTGTCACTCATTCATGTATTCATTCATTCATTCGTCTGTTATTTGGTTCCTTAATTACTATTTTGGAATTTGCCGTATGTATTATGTATTAGCAAAGACAAATAGGGTTCAGTTTATAACATCACGTAACTAAGTCTATAGGGAAAAATAGGCACAAAAATAAAAAAACATACGATGCATTAAATTTAATAACAGAGATATACGCAAGGCAGTATGGAAGAAAAGAGAGGAGGACACTTGTCCTTGTATAGGAGAGTCAAAAAATGTTCTAAGTGATGCCTGAGGAAAGAGAAAGGAAAAGAACATTCAAGAAAGGGAGTACAGCATGAGTGAAGGCAAAGGCGTAGAGAAACAATGAATGTGAGATGAATTACAAGCATATTGGTTTTTCTGGAACATCCTACATAAAGGTGGGAGTGGCAAATGAAACTAGAGACGTAGGGGGACTGGCTTATGGAGGAGAGATATGTCACTTTAGAGACCTTATAACCGAATCTATAAGAGGGGAAGTGATGTCAACACATTGTTCTTTTAGAAAAGCCACTTTCACTGCTGGTGTGTAGAAGGGAGAGAGGAAGACCTATCCAGGGGCCCTTGCAGGGAGTCATTGTGAGAGGTTAAACCAAGTTCTAGAGGTGATATGGTTGGAGAGATAGCTGGGAGGTACTCTTGTTCATCAGTTGGATAGGGAAAGTGAGGTACTCCTGTTCATCAGCTGGACAGGGAAAGTTCCTGAATTGGAAGAGTTAAGGCTGGGTGGATGATGGTGCTGCCAATGGAGATGGAGGCGAAATGAAGAGAGGCTCCTTGAAGGTGGAGTGTGTCAGTCTGGCTAGGTTCCCTCCGAGGTTTAGTGGAGGCTCAGCAGGCAGTGGAC
>RJWJ010036403.1:0-16088 GCA_004363605.1 Indri indri | reverse complement strand
GGATTGACACATTCCTCTCTGCCCAGTATTTCTTGTAAACTGATAAATCTAGAAGCATGATCAGCTTCGGGTTCCAAGAAGACTTGACAGTGGGCACGTGTGCTTCTGATTGCATTGCGTTAGGATGCGAAGAGCACCTGGTCATTCTTCTTATTAGTGATACCAGGATTGACCAGTGGGTTTAGGTGATGTCAGCCTGATGCCTTCGTTATAAAGTTCCTCATTAGCTTTTCATCTGGTGTTCTTAGCAGCCATCGGTAGTCTTGCCTATCTGTGAACTCCATAAAATGGGCATTGAACTATATGTTTATCTTCTGCAACTTGCTTTTTTTTAATTTAATATTATGTTGCCAAGACCTGTATACACTGTTGTAGCTTCAGCACCTTTTCACTGCTGCCTAATATTCCACGCATCCTCTCTTTACCCCGCCCTTTGCCTCCTCTTCTGCCCTCACTCACCTTCTACAGGGAGCCACGCCTGGGTGGTGGCGGCGGCGATGGTGGTGGTGGTTTTTTCCTTTATTTATGTCATTGTCTGAGTCCTGGGGGTTGGATATGTCCTGCTCTGCCTCTCTCAGTCTGAAGTTGAAGCTCTGGCTGAACAACTGAGTGAAGAGGAGGAGGAAGAAGAGGAAGAAGAGGAGGAGGAGGAGGAAGAGGAAGAAGAGGAGGAGGAAGAAGAGGAAGACGAGGAGTCAGGGAATCAGTCAGATCGGGTAAGAGTGGGTGGCATCTCCAGAGGAGTGGGGACTGCGGGACCGGAGGTCTGAGTCCTGGAGAGATGGCGGGGGGTGGGGCAAGGTCCCCAACTCTCTTCCTCCTCTTCAGAGTGGTTCCAGTGGGCGGCGCAAGGCCAAGAAGAAATGGCGAAAGGACAGCCCATGGGTGAAGCCTTCTCGGAAACGGCGGAAGCGGGAGCCTCCACGGGCCAAGGAACCTCGAGGTGAGGAGGCTCCTCTGTCTTTGCATCCCCTTATCCAGTCCCCTCCTAGCCCGGAGAGCGCGCATGTACACACACGCTCACGCATGTCCACCCGCATGTACCCACTCGTCCAGGCACCTGTGAGCTCGCACTCTCACCCTCTCTGTCTCTGTGTCAGGAGTGAATGGTGTGGGCTCCTCAGGCCCCAGTGAGTACATGGAGGTCCCTCTGGGGTCCCTGGAGCTGCCCAGCGAGGGGACCCTCTCCCCCAACCACGCTGGTAATTGCCAATTGCTGGGACAGGGAGCCACTAGGGGGCGCCCTCAGGGCAGGAGGGAAAGGGGAGGAGGGGAACCCTGCCAGAGCCAGGGTGTCTGTGGCTAGGCTTTGGGGGTTCTGGAGCATGGAGGGAGAGGTAGGGTGGGAGCAAGAGGACCCGCCAGGGATCCAGCGGGTGAGGGGCAGAGCCCTCTTCAGCTCCCGTTTTCCTCCGTCCAAGGGGTGTCCAATGACACATCTTCGCTGGAGACAGAGCGCGGGTTTGAGGAGTTGCCCCTCTGCAGCTGCCGCATGGAGGCGCCCAAGATCGACCGCATCAGCGAGAGAGCGGGGCACAAGTGCATGGCCACCGAGAGTGTGGACGGAGAGGTGGGCCGTGGGCCAGTGGGAGATGTGCAGGGGATCCAGCCCTGGGCCCCAGCCTCACCCTCTCTTCCTGCCCATCCTCACTGCCTGCAGCTGTTGGGCTGCAATGCCGCGATCCTCAAGCGGGAGACCATGAGGCCATCCAGCCGTGTGGCACTGATGGTGCTCTGTGAGACCCACCGCGCCCGCATGGTCAAGCACCACTGCTGCCCCGGCTGCGGCTACTTCTGTACAGCGGTAAGTCACCATTGGGGCTGAGGGGTGGTGTTCCCCATAGGGGAGGAGGCCCTACGAGCCTGACTATGTCCTTTCCCTGCCCCCAGGGCACCTTCCTGGAGTGCCACCCTGACTTCCGTGTGGCCCACCGCTTCCATAAGGCCTGTGTCTCCCAGCTGAATGGCATGGTCTTTTGTCCCCACTGTGGAGAAGATGCTTCCGAGGCCCAGGAGGTGACTGTCCCCCGGGGTGATGGGGTAACCCCACCAGCCGGCACTGCAGCCCCTGCGCCCCCACCCCTGGCCCAGGATGCCCCTGGGAGAGCGGACACTTCCCAGCCCAGGTACGGCACCCCCTTCTCTTCTGTCTGTTCCTTGCCCCATCCCTATCTCCTCAAGACATCAGCACCTTCTCCCACAGTGCCCGGATGCGAGGGCACGGGGAGCCTCGGCGCCCACCCTGTGATCCCCTGACTGACACCATCGACAGCTCGGGGCCGTCCCTGACCCTGCCTAATGGGGGCTGCCTCTCAGCCGTGGGGCTGCCACTGGGGCCGGGCCGGGAGGCCCTGGAAAAGGCCCTTGTCATCCAGGAGTCAGAGAGGTGAGCTGGGGGCTGCTCTCAGGCACGGTGGAGCAGTGCTGAGGCTGAGGCTGGGATCTGAGCACCACCTCCTCTCCCTCCCTCCCGTGGCAGGCGGAAGAAGCTCCGTTTCCACCCCCGGCAGCTGTACCTGTCGGTGAAGCAGGGGGAGCTGCAGAAGGTGATCCTGATGCTGTGTGAGTGCCGCCCCTTCATCCAGCACGCCTCGGCTGAGCACCGACTGTATCCCAGGCACTGGGCTCGGGGCCAGGAGTGCAGTCCTGAAGGACTTAGTGTGGCGGGAGAAAGGCACACATAGCCGGTGACCGTGGGGACAGTGGTGACTCGTAGGTGCTGGGTACTGTTCTGAGCGCTCACACACGTTAACCCACTGAGGCCTTCCCAGCACAAAGGCACAAAGAAGAGGTCGAGTGGCAGTGCGTGGTGGAACTGAGGGCGGGGCCGGGTTTGAGCCCAGGCAGAGCTGGTGCTCTGGACCCCCACCCTCCGATCAGTGCTGTGGTGGAGGTGAGCGCAGAGGATGCCCCAGAGGGGCTCCTGACCTGGCTGGGGCCCTGAGAAGCCTTCCTGGAGGAAGTGCCACCTGCCCCGTAGCTTGCTTACCACTTATCCCTCCCTCTCCCGGTGTGGCGGGCTCTCCCCGCAGTGGACAACCTGGACCCCAACTTCCAGAGCGACCAGCAGAGCAAGCGCACGCCCCTGCACGCAGCCGCCCAGAAGGGCTCCGTGGAGATCTGCCACGTGCTGCTGCAGGTCAGCATGGCCCAGCCTTCTGCCTCGGACCCCTCCCCTGGCCAGCGCCTGCCCGGTGCCAGCCCTCCTGCCCCTCCTCACAGGCTGGAGCCAACATCAATGCAGTGGACAAACAGCAGCGGACGCCACTGATGGAGGCCGTGGTGAACAACCACCTGGAGGTGGCCCGCTACATGGTGCAGCGTGGCGGCTGCGTCTACAGTAAGGTGCGTCAGCCAGGCAGGCAGCAGGGAGTGGCCCCAGGAGTCAGGGACCAGCTGTGGGGTGCCGGCCAGAGGGCTCATCTGCCCGTGTCTCCTCAGGAAGAGGACGGCTCCACCTGTCTCCACCATGCGGCCAAAATCGGGAACCTAGAGATGGTCAGCCTGCTGCTCGGCACGGGACAGGTGGACGTCAACGCCCAGGTCAGCGCCCGCGCAGCTCTCCTGGGTCCCTGGCACCGGGTTCCGCGGCCAGCCCCAGGCCTGGGGCCCCTTTCTGCTTTATCAGACCCCTGACCCGTTCACTCTGTCACACCTTTCCTGTCCATCCCCGCCTTTCTTCCTCTTCATCTGTATTTCTCCTCACTGTTTTCTTTTTCTCGCTTCTTTCTCTTTATCAGTTTGCAGAATAATCGGTTCCTGCCTCAATCTCTGAAAGTGTCCACAGAGGTTTTTTCATTAACTATTGAGTTTTCGTAGGTTATATGTGTTTTATTCTGTTAACTGACGTTCTTCTTGGTCTTTGAATTATTCCATCTTTGTCCAGGAGAAGCCCCTTGTAGTAGGACCCTGCAGCCTTTGAGAGTATCTTGATCTTTCAGCAGATTTCTGTAGGAAATTCTCATTCCTTTACATGGGAAACACTTCTTACAGCGTGTAATCTACATACCTAGCATTGTTTATTGCTATTGGGTTGTCACTGCATCTAGGACTTTTGAATAGGCAGACTTAGGAAATGTGTTTTTTTGTTTTGTATTTTTAAGAGACAGAGGTCTTGCTGCGTTGCCCAGGCTGGAGTGCAGTGGCAGTTCATAGGCGTGATCAGAGCGTACTGCAGCCTTGAAATCCTGGGCCCAAGCGATCCTCTTGCCTCAACCTCCCAAGTAGTTGGGACTATAAGTGTACTCCACAGCACCCAGCCCCCTTTGGATTTTTTTTTTGAGACAGTCTCTATTGCCCTGGGTAGAGTGCTGTGGTGTCTTCATAGCTTCTGCAACCTCAAACTCCTGGGCCCAGGAGATCCTCCTGCCTCAGCCTCCCAAGTAGCTGGGACTATAGGTGCACACCACCACGCCCAGCTAATTTTTCTGTTTTTTGTAGAGATGGGTCTTGCTCTTGCACAGGCTGGTCTCGAACTCCTGACCTCAAATGATCCTCCTGCCTCGGCCTCCCAGAGTGCTAGGATTACAGGCGTGAGCCACCGCAGCCAGCCTGTGGTTTTTATTTATTTATTTATTTATTTATTTATTTATTTATTTTTATTTATTTGTGTATTACTTTTTGTTTTGTTTTGTTTTTTATGACAAGGCGTTGCTCTGGTGCCCAGGCTAGAGTGCTGGGACTCACAGGTACACGTCACCAGCCCCAGCTAAATTTTTTTTTTTTTTAGGCACAGAGCTTCACTGTGTTGCTCAGGCTGGTCTTGAACTCCTGGCCTCACTCGGTCCTCCCACCTCAGCCTCCCAAAGTGCTAAGATTACAGGTGTGAGCCACCATGCCCAGCTACTTACTGTATTTTTTTCTTTTTCCTCAGACACAAGGAAACACCTGGCTGCATTTTTTAGAAAGAGGAAAATTACCTACTTCATTCTCTCCACAGCCTAGGGTCAATAGGCACTGTTTAGTTCTGTTTTATAGATGAGGAAAATGAGACCCAGAGACATTAGGTGGCTTGCCCAGGGTCCCACAGCTTGTGGGTGGTGGAGCCAGGAGTCACATTCCAAGTCTGGCTCCAGCTGTGTGCTGCTTCTGTGAGGAGGGCCAGCTGCCCGCCCTCCCTCACTCCCTTCCTACCCACAGGACAGCGGGGGCTGGACGCCCATCATCTGGGCCGCAGAACACAAGCACATTGAGGTGATACGCATGCTGCTGACACGGGGTGCCGACGTCACCCTCACTGACAACGTGAGTGGGAGTTTCGATAGGGTTGGGAGGAGGGCCCCAGTCCCCTGAGCAAGGGGGAAGCTGGATACCAGGGCTTAGCTGCATGCACCCCATCCCTTCCCTCCTACCTCCACAGGAGGAAAACATCTGCCTGCACTGGGCCTCCTTCACTGGCAGCGCTGCCATCGCTGAGGTCCTCCTAAATGCCCGCTGTGACCTCCATGCCGTCAACTACCATGGGGATACGCCCCTGCACATCGCAGCCCGGGAGAGCTACCACGACTGCGTGCTGTGAGCCCCACCCCACACCCGCACCCTTTTCCCTGCCTCTCACAGCCCCAGACCCCACACGTGGGTGTCCTGTCCCCTGCCAAGGTTGTTCCTGTCACGTGGCGCCAACCCTGAGCTGCGGAACAAGGAGGGAGACACAGCGTGGGACCTGACTCCTGAGCGCTCCGACGTGTGGTTTGCGCTCCAGCTCAACCGCAAGCTCCGGCTCGGGGTGGGAAACCGAGCCATCCGCACTGAGAAGATCATCTGCCGGTGAGATTTGCCTCCCCCATTGCCCCACGAACCCAGAACTGCCGCCTGTCCCTCGCTAGGCCCCATTGCATCCCCATAATATCCCCCAAACCCTCCCCTCTCCCCATTAGGATTGCCAGGTACAGCAAATAAAAATAGAAGACAGACACCCAGTTAACTGGCATTTCAGATGAATAACGCAAACTGTTTTCATGTAAGAATGTCTAGTGCTGCTGGGCGCGGTGGCTCACACCTATAATCCTAGCACTTGGGGAGGCCAAGGCAGGAGGATCACTTGAGGCCAGGAGTTCAGACCAGCCTGAGCAAGAGCGAGACCCCATCTCTACAAAAAATAGAAAAAATTAGCCAAGTGTGATGGCAGGTGACTGTAGTCCCAGGTACTCGGGAGGCTGAGGCAGGAGGATCGCTTAAGCCCAGGAGTTTGAGGTTGCTGTGAGGTAGGCTGATGCCATGGCACTCTAGCCCGGGCAACAGAGTGAGTCCCTGTCTCAAAAAAAAAAAAAAAAGGCATGGGGACATACTTATACTGAAAAGTTATTTTTTATTTATTAAAATTCAAATATAACTGACTGTCCTGCATTTTATCTGGCAACCTTACTCCCCTGGGCCCCATCCCTTCCCCATGCCCAGGTACCTCCCCAGCTCTCTCCTTGCTCTAAGGGAGCCCCTCACCCCCTGCTCTAGGCCCCCAGCTGTGACTCCCCCTTTTCTTTAGGGATGTGGCTCGGGGCTATGAGAACGTGCCCATTCCCTGCGTCAACGGTGTGGACGGGGAGCCCTGCCCCGAGGATTACAAGTATATCTCCGAAAACTGCGAGACATCCACCATGAACATTGACCGCAACATCACCCACCTGCAGGTGAGGGGGCGGCCTTGGGCCTTCCCACAAGAGCTGCCAAGTACAGTTGGGAAAGTCGTGGACCAGCAGGGGCATCTGGCCAAGGGAATGGGGGCTGAGAGGGAGTCCTGGCAAGGGGTTGCATCCACCCAGGGGAAGGAGTCCTTTTTCTGGGTCACATTAAGGTATCATATGAGCTCATGGTAGCCCTGGGGACTCCCCCATCAGCAACATACTGATTTCCTCTCACTTTGGGACCATCACCACCCGTTGTCCTAAAACATGGACCCAAGGAAGGACAGTGGTTGGGGGTTCGGGGAGCCTGAGAGTTGAGGAGCCAAGACCAATGCTGGGGGTCGAGCTGACGCTCTGCCTCCTTGCCCCAGCACTGCACGTGTGTGGACGACTGCTCCAGCTCCAACTGCCTGTGCGGCCAGCTCAGCATCCGGTGCTGGTATGACAAGGTACGTGCCCCTCCCCTGGCCAGTGATGCTTGGCCACTCCTTCAGGGCAGCTAACCCCACGCCAACTCCCTGGGATCTTGTCGCACCTCCTGCCCTGTGGGGGAAGTGACAGAGAGGACAGGGAAGACTTAGGGATTTCTGGGATGCTGCCAGGACAGGGATGAGCCTGTGCCCAGGTCCATGCAAATCAAGGGTAATGCTCGTGTGTTTCCTGTTCCCTGATCACAGAGCTTATGTCCCCCCCCCCCCCCCCGCCACCCCCGCACCATCCTCCTTGTCTCTCTATTGGAGTCAGCAGTGGATCTTTCCATAGAGTCTTGGGGTTCCTGGGCAGCTGAGATACTCCTACCTCAGAGAAACCACTGTCCTCCTCTCTCTCCACACCCCAGGATGGGCGGCTGCTCCAGGAATTTAACAAGATTGAGCCCCCCCTGATTTTTGAGTGTAACCAGGCTTGCTCCTGCTGGAGAAACTGCAAGAACCGCGTTGTGCAGAGCGGCATCAAGTGAGGCCCCCCCACCCCACCTCCCCTGCCTTTCCCCTGGTGCTTTTCCAGGGCCTCCCTCCAACAGCATCCTCTCTCCCTCCCCCAGGGTACGGCTGCAGCTCTATAGAACAGCCAAGATGGGCTGGGGGGTCCGCGCCCTGCAGACCATCCCCCAGGGCACCTTCATCTGCGAGTGAGTTGCCAGGGGGTGCCTTGACACCTGGGGAGAGGAACGCACAGCCACCACTGAGCCCCAGGCCTCCTGAGTCATGTCTCTCCTCCAGCCCACTCTCCCGCCAGACTCCTCTGACCCCAACCCCTATAGCCGAGGTCCCCGCCTGCCTCCGCTGCCCAGACCACAGAGCCCGTCTCCCCTCCCTCCCATCTCCACGTGTTTCTGAGCTGTGCACCCTCTCCCCACCCTTCCTTTCCCGGGGAAGCACCAGTCTTGGAGACAGACAGGCCTAGGTTTGAGCCTTGCTCTACTGCTGGGTGTCCTGGCGAAGTTACTTGACCTCTTTGAGCCTTGTTTTTCTTCTCCGTGAAATGGAGGCAACGACAGTTAACTTTCTGTCCACCTCTGAGGCCTGTCCCTCTCCCTCAGTCCTTTCTCCGCCCAGCATCTATAATCTCCCCTTCTCCTGGCTCCTGCCTCATGGCCCTCAAACTCACCCAGCTCTCCTTTTGCCTTTAAAAACAAACCAGCTCTTTAGCCCCATTTGCCTGTCCAAGGGGCCTTCTAGTTTCTCATCTCTCTGCCATGTCGTCTCTCAACTTGTCGGACAGGTGGCCCCTTCCTGCTGCGCCTCAGCTTCCCCACCATCTACTCACTGCCTGTCCCTGCCAAAATCAGCCTCTGCCCCCATCTGCTGACGCTGCCTCTCCCTGGCCATGCCCGCCCCAGCACCTGCTCTGCGTGTCTTGGTCTTCATTCTCCTGGCTTCTGCTCACCCCCCCACTTAGACAACTGGCTCCTGTTCCCCCGCTGCTGTCCAGATGTGGGTGTCCCCGGCCCCGACTCATGCCCTGAGCTTCTCTGTGGCTCCTGCGCTTCCTGTAGCCCTGGCCCCTCCGGTCCTTCAGCCCTGCAGCACTTACCCCGCCGGGTGGCTCCTAGTACACAAACCTCCCTGTGTCTAAACCCAAACCGATGTCCCCCGCAAGCCGCCTGCTCCTGGACGTCAGTCCCCTTAACCACACAGGCTCGGCTTCGAGGCTGGAACTCTGCCCTTTAACTTGCCCAGGCCGCTTCCCCAGGCCTTCCCTCACCCACACCTGCCAGCCTTGCCTGTCGCTCCAGCTGGCAGGACTGTGCCCTGTGTTGTCCCTCACGTGCCTGTGTCTCCGTGTTCCCCTCCTGATCTTCTCCTGTGGGCCCACTATGCCCTGGGGTCTGGGAGGTTCGTGGACAGTGACAGAGTGGTTGACGAGTAGAGAAGAGGGTTCCAGGGGCTTGTGAGGAGAGACCCTGCTCACCTGCAGAACAAATCCTGTCCCACAGGTATGTCGGGGAGCTGATCTCCGATGCCGAGGCTGATGTGAGAGAGGATGATTCTTACCTCTTTGACCTAGACAACAAGGTGGGCAGGGGTCCTGCTCCCAGTGGCTGGGTTTCTGGAGCCTCCCTGGGAAGTCAGCAGATGGAAACCTGGGAGGAGGGACTGGTCAGAGTGGAGAGGTGGGCCAGCCGGGCAGGGCAGGGGTGGACGTGAAGAGTGACGCCCCACCCTCAGGATGGAGAGGTATACTGCATTGATGCCCGTTACTACGGCAACATCAGCCGCTTCATCAACCACCTGTGTGACCCCAACATCATTCCTGTCCGGGTCTTCATGCTGCACCAAGACCTGCGATTTCCGCGCATCGCCTTCTTCAGTTCCCGAGACATCCGGACTGGGGAGGAGCTAGGGTGAGACTACAGGGGCTCTGCTGGGGGTGGGGGACGCAGCGAGTGTGGGACCTGACGGCTGCAGAGTGCCTGGTTTCTGAGCATGGATTAGAGTGAGCTTCTCAGTGTCAGTGTATGTCAAAGTCCCCTGGACAGCGTGTTGCAACGAAGCATCCTGAGCCTCTCTGTGAGATTCTGATTCAATAGATTTGGGATGGGGCCAAGTGTCTGTGTTTCTGAGAAGTTGCCAGGCGATGCTGAAGCTGCAAGTTCGTAGAACATATTGATACAAGGGCTTAGAACCCATCCGGAGAAGATGGGTGTGGGTGTCTGCGTCCCTCCTAGGGAGTGGGATCCGCAGGGTCTTTGGGGTGGGCTTTGGGCAACTGAGTACAGGTCCCACAAGCTCCTGTGCTCCTGGCAGGTTTGACTATGGCGACCGCTTCTGGGACATCAAAAGCAAATACTTCACCTGTCAGTGTGGCTCTGAGAAGTGCAAGCATTCAGCTGAAGCCATTGCCCTGGAACAGAGCCGCCTGGCCCGCCTGGACCCCCACCCTGAGCTGCTGCCCGAGCTCGGCTCGCTACCCCCAGTCAACGCCTGAGAATGGACCACAGGCTCCTCTCCCGCCTGGACGGCCACCAGCTCAGCGGCCTCCTCTGCCACTCGCTGCCCACAGCCCACCCTGGGGGTGCTGCCGTCTTCTCTCCCCACCACCCCTTCACACATTCCTCAGCCAGAGACCCCAGCCGGGCCCTGGAGGTCTGACAGCCCCTCTCTCCCAGAGCTGGCTCCTCCCTGGAAGGGTGGCTTCAGGGTTAGCCACCACCCGCCCCCCACCCTCAGCTGAAGTTTGATGAATTGAAATCGGGCCTCTATGCCAACTGGTTTCTTTGGTTCTCAATAAATGTTGGGTTTGGTAATAAACTGGGTGACTGTTACGTTGGGGTGGGGAGGAAGCGACAGCCAGAAGGAATGTGGGTCCAAGGGCCAGAGCAGGGGCTGGTGTGGCTGCTGAGGACAGCCGTCCAGTGGGGGGAGGGTTGTGAGGGACCATGTTCGGCAGGGGCTGGTCAAGGGCTTAAATAAAGGCAAATTTTGACACTTAATCTTTGGGGGGTGGAGAGTGTGCCATAGTTGAGGCAGTTTGTGAGGTGATGGAGCGTTTTCCTATCAAGTGTGGCAGGTGCTTCACACTGGTCTGTAGTCCGGGCAAGCAGCCCCTGAGCCCTTGTTCCAGGCTGAAGTGTCCTGGCTGGCTGGGCACAGAGTGGAGCAGAAGGAAGTAGAGTGTGTCGGTGACCATAGACGGGGGTGGGGCTGTGACGTGGGAGAGGGCGGGGCGGGTGGCAGGTGAGACGCCAGGTCTCCCTGGCTCCAATCACTCCAGAGACTGAGCCATGGGGGGAAAGAAGGACAAGGACAAGGCAGCCTTCGGTGAGGCTGGGGGCAGAGGCCCTGACCCTGTGAGGGAGGGGAGGCCCTGTGCTGTGGGAATGGTGGCTGAGGCTGGCTCCAGGGAGAGGAAATGAGAGTCCTGGGTCTCCAAGGGAAGGGCCTGGGAAACAGGAGCCACTGGAAGGAAGGAGTCAGGGTCTGGGGAGGAGGATGGGGCTGGGGCTGGGAGCCATTGCTGGGAGCCTCTGGGGAGTGCAGTTGAGGTCTGCGTGTGAAGAGTTGGGGCTGGGGTCCCTTGAAGGGGTGGGGGATTTCAGGCCTGGACTCTGGGTCCCTGAGGGCTGGGCCCTGGGAAGCAAAGCCTGGAAGGCGGGCAGGGTTGCGGTCCTGAGCAGAGAGTGGGCCTGTGGTCTGGGAACGCACGTGCTGCAGAGCCTGCAGGGGCAAGGCTGGAGTCCCAGTGAGGAAGAGTCTAGCCTGGACTCTGGGTCCCTGAAGGGGAAAGCTGCTGGTGGCCCTCCTGCCGGGGTCTCTGTGAAGAGTGGCAGGAGGAGTGGGTTCTGCTGGGGTCCCTGTGAGGAGCTGGGGCTGAGGGCAGTAAGGAGTGAGAGCCAGTCTGGAGGTGCAGGCAGGACCTTCTGGGGTTCCTGGGAAGGGTGAGGCCTGAGGGGAGAGAGGGCAGGGAGCCTGTATCCAGAATGTCTGAGGAATAGGGGTCCGAGAAGAGGGTTGAGGACCAGCCTCGGATGGGTGGGGAACCTGCCTGCAGAGGCCCTTTAGGGTTTGGGGGTCTGAGCTCCTGATCTGGAGTGGTGGGACCCTGAGGGAGGGGGCTCCTCGAGGCGGGGCTGTAGTCCCTTAGGGCCTTGGGGAAGGGGCAGCAAGGACTCCTAAGTAGACTTCCTGCAGCAGCTGTGAGTCAATGATTGACCTCATGTCCATAAGCCATTGAGGGACAGAGTCCAGAGCACCTGGGAGCGTGGACCCCACCCCGCCCCTTCCCGGCCTCCACGGTACCCAGAGGACCCTGGCGGCCTGGCCCCACCTCCTCCCTGTGTGTACTCAGGGAGGACCAGGAACAGGATGCGTCCACAATCTCAATGGCCAGGCTCAGGTGTCACCCTGACTGCTCGCCCAGAGCCTGGCGGTGGCCCAGGGACTGAGGTTCCTCCAGAATGGGGGTCTGCAGGGGCCCCCTCCCTCCCCAGGCCCTGCGGGGGTTGGCACCTTGGGCTCCAGTTTCTTTCCCATGGCCTTGGGCCAGAGGGTGGAGATAGGGCCTGGGGCAGAGGTGGGGAGGGACTGTGACCTCCCTGAGGGACTTGGGGATCTGTGTGGCCCCTGGGCAGGGCATAGGGAGGGTAGAGGGATGAGGATGAGGGAGTGAGAGCCACTGAGACACAGAGTCCCACATCCCAGCTGGTGGGAGACTGAGGAGAAGTGGGGCAGGGTGGGGCAGGGCACCAAGGCCATTTCCCAGGCTGACAGCCTTGAGGTGTGAGCGGGAAACTGTAAAGGGCCCCCTTCCCCTCCTGCCAGGGCTGCCAGGGCGGAGTTCACAGTGAGCTGCCAGCTGCTGTCCTGCAGAGCCTCGCTTCCTTGTTCCCCAGTGTCCCCTCCTGCCAGTCCTGCCCCAGTCCATTTTCCCCGCAAACACCTGAGGCCTGGGGAAGATCCTGGGGTGGAAGGGTTTGAAAGGACAGGATATGGGGAGAAAGACTCCTCATTTTCCACACTCCTCCCCACTCCCCTCAGGGAAGCCAGTCAAATACGACCCCTCCTTTCGAGGCCCCATCAAGAACAGGTGAGTTCTGGGCTCTGCTCTGGGGGGGATGGGGGGGAGTCTTATATTTGCTTTGTATTTGCTGAAATATTAGTAAGAAACTTGTGAAAAAAAAATCTCACCTGGGCACGGTGGCTCATGCCTATAATCCCAGCACTTTGAGAGGCCAAGGCAGGAGGATTGCTTGAGGCTAGGAGTTCGAGACCAGCCTGAGCAAGAGCAAGAGCTGTCTCTACTAAAAAAAAAAAAAAGAAAGAAAGAAAGAAGGAAAGAAATTAGCTGGACAACTAAAAATATATAGAAAAAATTAGCCGGGCATGATGGTACATGTCTGTAGTCCCAGCTATTCGGGAGGCTGAGGCAGGAGGATCACTTGAGCCCAGGAGTTTGAGGTTACTGTGAGCGAGGCTGATGCCAGGACACTCTAGCCCGGGCAACAGAGTGAGATTCTGTCTCAAAAAAAAACAAAAACAAAAACCTACTGATGCCCACTCTCCAGCATCCCCCAATCCTCCAACCTGTGACCCACGCAAACCACGCCCCCGCATCTGTTCTCCAAAGGCTCCCCCAGCTCTCACTCTCATTTCTCTCCCAGGGGCTGCACAGATGTCATCTGCTGCATCCTCTTCCTGCTCTTCATTTTGGGCTACATAGTGGTGGGGATCGTGGGTGAGTTTCCAGCTGCTCGGCACCGGGGCGGTGGGTGAGGGGCAGTAACCCAGGGAGGCAGGACACCCACGGCTGCTCCCTCCAGTGAGCCATCTGTGTGTCTCTGTCTGCAGCCTGGCTGTATGGAGACCCCCGGCAAGTCCTCTACCCCAGGAACTCTACCGGGGCCTACTGTGGGATAGGGCAGAACAAGTGAGTACAAAGGCAAGAAGAGGTGCGTAGGAGGGAGGTGAGGTGGGGATGGCCAAGAGATATACCCCAACTCAAGCTGCAGACCTGGCCATGCTCTTCCACATCCCTTCCCTATTGTTCCCACCCCACCCTCGGCCTGCCTGAATCAGACCACTCCAGACCAGACTGGAAAGTTAGCTCCTGAGCCGCCCCAGAAGTGGGAGGCAGTGCAGAGTCATGTTGTGTGCATGGATTTTAGGGTTCAGAGATTGGTGTTTGGATCTCCAGATGGACCAAGTTTTGGTTGTGTGGCCCTGGGCAAGTTACTCAACTTCTTTGAGCTTTGATTTCCTTGTCTGCAACTCAAGGATGATTCCAGAAATGATGCCATCAGTCCTCACATGCAGGAAATGTTCAATAAATAATGAAACCTCTAACATTTATATAGCATTTACTCCAGGCAGGCAGTGTATTTTACACACACAAACTCATTTAAACCTTATGAGGAAGCCAGGCGCAGTGGCTCACACCTGTAATCCTAACACTCTGGGAGGCTGAGGTGGGAGGATCGCTTGAGCTCAGGAGTTCAAGACCAGCCTGAGCAAGAGTGAGACCCCGTCTCTACAAAAATAAATAAATAAATAAATAAACCTTATGAGGTAGTACTATTAGTATTTTACACATGATGGAATTCTGCCTTGCTCAAGGTCAGAAAACTGGTAAGAGGTATGTGGCTCCAAAGTTCATACTCTTAGTCATTTGTTAGCTGTTGCAATGCTGAATTACTCTGAGAAATCTTCCCAGTGTCTCCCCTGCCTTGCCAGCTGAGATAGAGCCAGGAGCTTGGTGTGACTTGTCTGGGCCATGCTGGGCCCACTGCAGTCTTGGGGTCCACCCTAGTAGAACCTCTCCCTACCCCAACACCTGGCCAGGCCCTGATGCATGTGCTTCCTCCCCTCCTGCAGAGATAAACCATATCTCCTGTACTTCAACATCTTCAGCTGCATCCTGGCCACCAACATCATCACAGTTGCTGAGAATGGTCTACAGTGCCCCACGCCTCAGGTCAGGGCCTGGGACCTGCCTCTGCCCCAGATTTCCCCCAGGGTCTCAGGTGCCAGCCCCTTAGCACACTCTCTGCCCCTAGGTGTGTGTGTCCTCCTGTCCAAAGGCCTCATGGACTGTGGGAGAGAACCAGTTGTCACAAACAGTTGGGGAGGTCTTCTATACTCAAAACGGGAACTTCTGTCAGCCAGGGGTGCCCTGGGATATGGTGAGCATTGCCCCAACACCATCCCTTGTCAGCCGGGAGGGCCCATAATGGAGCGGAAGGGGAAGTTGGATAGATGATCACCAGGTTGGCTGTCCTGGGGAGGGTGGGACAGGCTGAGCCCCGCGGTGGTGGTGGTAATGAGGGGACCCACTTCATCCTACTCTGTGTCTGTGTGCCTGTCTGTCCTCCTACACATCACAGCAAGTGTCTGAAAGCCTGAAACAGGAGCTCTGCCCCAGTTTCCTCCTCCCCTCTACTCCAGGTAAGAGCACAGATTCCTTCCTTAGACAGCATCTACTCCAATATTTTCATGGCCCAAATGAGGAAACCAGACCCAGAGAAAGTATCCAGCCTGAGCAAGAGTGAGACCCCATCTCTACTAAAAAAAATAGAAAGAAATTAGCTGGACAACTAAAAATACATAGAAAAAAATTAGCTGGGCATGGTGGTGCCCGCCTGTAGTCCCAGCTACTCGGGAGGCTGAGGCAGGAGGATCACTTGAGCCCAGGAGTTTGAGGTTGCTGTGAGCTAGGCTGACACCACGGCACTCTAGCCCAGGCAACAGAGTGAGACTCTGTCTCAAAAAAAAAACAAAACAAAACGAGAAAGTAAAGTCACACAGCTTGTCGATGGCAAAATTGGAATTAGCAGCAAGTCCTCATTTCTCTCTTTGCGGCACGATCCTGTAGTCAGATCATCAGTGCTTTTTGGGTACCTGCTACGTGCCAGGTGCTAGAAACAGTGGCAGAGAAGATGCAAACTGCTCCCTGCTTGAGCTATGTTCTAGGTGGAAAGATCAGGCATGTTCACAAACGGACTGCATGAGAATCCCATGAAAACATACGCGGGTGAATCTATACACACGTCTTTTTATATATGCATAGGGAAAAGACTAGAAGGATATTTATCTAAATGTTATGTTAATGTGACTGAGTGGTGGGATCGCAGATGACCTGTTTTTGAATTTCCTTCCTTCCTGCCTGCCTTTTTGTTGAGACAGGGTCTCACTCTGTTGACTGGGCTAGAGTGCTGTGGCATCATCATAGCTCACTGCAACCTCAAACTCCTGGGCTCAAGTGATCCTCCTGTAGGATTACAGGCACATACCACCACATCTGGCTAATTTTTATCTTTTGTAGAAGCTGGGTCTTGCTATTGCCCAGGCTGGTCTCTTATCTCCTGGCCTCAAGCTATCCTCCCACCTTGGCCTCCGAAAGTGCTAGGAATACAGGTGTGAGCCACCACACCCAGCCTTGTATGTTCTCTCTCTCTTTTTTTCTTTTTTTTCTTTGTTTTTCTTCTTTTTTTCTTTGAGACAGGGTCTTGCTCTGATATGCAGGCTGGAGTGC
>RJWJ010036402.1:0-16100 GCA_004363605.1 Indri indri | reverse complement strand
GTCCGTAATCGTTTCTGTTGTTTCCTCGTCGTCGATGTGGGGGGTCTCAAGAAATATGGGTTCTGCAGAGTCAGAGCTGCAGTGAATGGCCTTGCCCTCGCCCCTTTAGGAGCAGGGTACCTGGTGCCCACGGATGCCCACCTGGCAGGTGTCCCAGCAAGCCGCAGCCCTCCCCAGGTCCGAAGTGCTTTGAATGCAGAAGGGGAGAAAGAAGAATAAAAGCAGGAGACTAAAATTGCTCTCCCTACCTCAATTTTCATGCTGTTTCCTAACCACACGTATTTATCAAATATCCACCACGTGCAAGTACTATTTTAAAGAATTTTATGGAGGTATGCATAAATATATAATAATAAATAAATACAGTAAAATAACAATAAATAAAATGCATGTATTTAGACATACGATATTTTGTAAGTTTTGATACATGTATAAACGTGGGAAATTACCACTTACAATCAAGATAATGACCAAAAAAATTTACCTCTGTCACTTTGTATTCCCTCCTGCCACCCACCTCTGTGGTCGATCCCCCTCCTATTTCTGCACACAACCATCCGTCTGCTTTCTCAGGCTATGGATACGTTTGCGTGTTTGATGATTTTATAAAAGTGAAATTATACATTTTTCTTTACGACTTCTTTCACTTAGCATTGCTATTTTCAGATCCATCAGTATTGTAGCATATATCGGGAGTAACTTCCTTTTGTAAAAGCTTAGTTCATTTTGTTGTATGTGGTTTTGTTTGTTTTTGCACAGCTTGGCTATATGGATCATGCCATTGTTTGTTTATCCATTCACCTGTTAATGGGCACTTGAGTCGCTTCCAGATTCCGGCTAGTGCAAATAAAGCTGCTACAAGCATTTGTGAGCAAGCCTCTGTATGGGTGTATGATTGCATTTCTCTTAGTAAATGCCTAGAAGCAGAATGGCTGAGTCATAGAGCAGGTGTGTGTTTAACTTAAAAAAAAGTAGCTGTACCATTTTATCTTCCACCAGCAAAAGGTTCAGATCCTCCAAATCCTCACCCATACTTGCACCATCTTTAAAAAAAAAATTGAATTTTTCTAAATTTGAAATTTAAGAAAGGTGCCATTCTAATAGGCGCACCATGGTATCTTGTTGCAGTTTTAATTTGCATTTACCTAATGACTAACCATGTTGAGCATCTTTCTATGTCCATGCAGCCAGTGGCCATCTATCCACTTTGCTGTATTAGATGTGTATTCTGAACGATGCCCTTTGAACCAGAGCTCACATTGAAATTACTGAGCAGTCAGCCACAGCCTGAGAGCTGAATAGATTGGCAGTAAAATGAGAATGAACCTTCTGGTAGGAAAAAATGCAAGTGGCTTCTGTCCAAATGGCTCCCTAATTCATAGTCATTTGCGACAAACGGGCTGTTCTGTCACTAATGAGGATGGGCTGTGTGTCCTGCTTGTGATGGGGACAATTGTTGGGGCATAATCCCAAAAGCAGGGGGAACTGCCTAATAGAAGTCATTACCTGCTCACCAGGAGGCAAACATCACCCAGGAAAGAGCAACCCCAGGATGCGACTGCCCTAGTCCCTCAACTCCCGACTGGCCTAGGGATGATCAGCGAATTCTCTCCAACCCTGGGAAGAGTGAGATCAGGATGTGAGAACAATCTCTCTGCCCACCCGAGTCTCAAGGTTAAAATGTATTCGATGACCTACAAGGTCACCATCCAAATCACACGCAGTCTGCAAATTTCTAGCTCTTGGATTACAACTGTTTGAGGCATGGACAAGCATGCTAATGCAAGGGACAGGCAGTCTGGTCATGTTCCATTTCTTAAGATGTTTGTTAATTACACGGATGTTCATTTGTTGGTATTCTTTTCACAACATGGGTTTGTTTGTGTGTATGTATATGTTCTCGTGTATATGTATTTATTTTGCAAACTCTCACCGCCAATCTTCAACCCAGGCACTCTAGTTTCTCCCCTCACTTTCTTTTTAATCTTTCCAGAGTCAGTCTATTCATGTACAAATAAACTTCCACCCACAGGCAGACATATCAAACACACAGGGAGGTGAACATAACTCACCTTTTACACAAATGGCAGCATATGAAAAAAGTAATCTGCACTTTGCTTTTTTCTCTTTGAGTGAAATATATTTGCGGATGTTCCCTATCAATAGAAAGAAAACTCTAGTTCATTTTTAACAACCATGGTACTGTCATAGCTCATAAAGGTAGAAATTTTGGCTGTTTCCAAATTTGCTACAAGGAAAAATACTACAATATAGATTCTTGGACATACACATCTTTGTCCTCATACGTTAAAATACCTTCATAATAAGAGCCTAGAAGTGGAAATGCTAAGTAGCTAAGTCTATTGTACACTTCTCTTGCAGCTCACTTGTGGACCAGCTCAGCTCTCTCACTGAATGTCTCAGGTAACCAGGTGAGCATCTATAGCAGCTTCGTTTTAGCTTCAACATCTCACATCTCCCTTCATCCATTTGACATCACCTTATAGGAAGAGGGAGGCAGATGTGGCCCCAGTTTGGGGGACTACGTTGAGGACACCCTGCGCCTTCATTCCTTGGCAGGTTAGGTGGCAGCACAGGCAGGGCAAAGCTGGTGTCTAACAAACAGATGGCACAGGCAGCCTCGTGTACCCAGACATGGCCCGCCTCCCTGCAGAAACAGCCTGCTTTGATAAAGCTGCCTCTTACATGGGAATTTTGAACCACCCACAAGGGATACTCAATGGGAACTCTGATTGGATGTGAAAATCACAAGGTGGCTTCATGGTTCTCTCAGAAAATTAGACCATGTTCTGTCCCATTAGGTTTGCTACTGCCTGGGCGGCTCATTGTGCTGAGTTACTGCCACCGTCTGCAAGCTCCCGTCCCCTGGAGAGAGATTGGAACCTCATGATCATCACTGATGAAAGAACTGCCTCATCAGACAAAGGTAAATATTTTCCAGAGGCTGAGATAAGTCTGGCAAGATCAGGAAAGGTGACCAAGTTGGCCTGAGGTCCACAATGGCCCTTTTCTTGGTCTCTTCGATTTTTCTTGCTCCTTTTCTACTCTCGATTAAAAACTCCACAGTTTCCCTCACCTAATCTTAAGTAAGTCTCTCTCCTTGAGGGTATCAGTGTTTTACACTTGTTCCGTAATTGTGGGGTACAACCTATGGCAGGCTGCATTGACCAAAAACGGCTGTGACAATGTTCTATATTGTCTTCATGTGATATTAACACTCTTCCCATCCCAAAGTGAGGTCTACATTTCCTCCCGTTGAACTTGGCTCAGTATAAATCACTTGATACAACCTGGGAGGTGAGGTCACAAAAGGCAATACAACTTCTTCTGGGTCTCACCTGGGCCCTCACATTTGGGAGCTGGCCGCCATCTTGTGAGGAAGCCCACACCACACGAGGAAACTGAGTCCAGGCATTCTGGCCAACAGCACCAGCTAACAACCAACTCCAACCACCAGACGTGTGGGCAAATGAGCCCTGAAATGACTTCAGCTCTGGCTATGGGGTCATTTCTGTCTCCTACAACTGTTGAATATACCCAGCCGAAGCCTTGGATCCCAGAAAACAGGAAAAAAAAAAAAAATCCATCACCATTGTTCACTTCTCAAACTGGAGACTCATGAGCTGCATATATGATGGTCATTCTTGCATGTTATTGAGCTTTGTAGTGGTTTATTACACAGCAATACATAACCAGAACAAAATCCCTCATCTTTCATCAAAGCAACATCCTAAAAAAAAAAAAAAAAAATTCTAGGGCATACTGTGAACCAACGGAAAGCTGGGATTTGAACTGAGTCCTTCTGAACATGTGACATTCATGTGCCTCGGAAGAAATTGAAGAGTAGCAAAATGGATCCATAGCTGCATTCATCATCTGTGTTCAGCAGCAGAGAAGCCAATAAAGTTGCATCAAAGGCAAGGAGCTTGCTTTGGCCTTTCCAAGCAGGTAGCTCAGACGGGGAGGAGGTGGAGGTAGAAATTCTGGAGCGATGCTTTGCCATGTCTCTCATAGACAACTCTGTATTCATGACTCTGTGTTGTCATAAATAACCAGTTTGTCTAACAATGGTGAAGGTGCTTATTTCTTCTTTTCAAAGAGAGCATTATTGTCTGGGAACACAGCATCTTGGTGATGTTACCACCTGCAGGGAGTGTAAAGCAGGAGCTTAGCACCCCTCACACCTCTCCCCTCCCTCTCCATGCAGCTCTCATCACCCAACAAAGCAGAACGATTCCAGCTTATGAGTCTGCCGCGCACATGGCCACAATAGCTGTTTTTGACACGTATCATAAATATTAATGGTGTTGACAGACCTTTAAAAATGTGTCGTGTCCCATTCTTGCCACGGAAACACCCAGAATTCTATTGATGGCTGGGGGACAACAGTTTCTCTCATGAACTTGTTTAGCTGGGTCTATTTTTCCAATCCATCTTACAAAACTGCACACCAGCTGGGGTTTTGCTGAAAAGATGCAGGTCAACTGAATCCAATACCTTTATAGTTTATTTCTCGCTTTCTATTACTCCAGGCTGCTCCCTGAGATCAATCCTTTTGTATTTCTATATTTCCAAATGTGTACTAGGAAGTGGTGTAGCATATAAACCCTGTTATCTGACCATTGTGGTAATAATTTAACGAAAGATGCTTGTTAGTGTCACCTGCTGTAATAAAGCTCAGCTGTGGGTGGCTGACTCACATTGAGCATGTTAGAAGTGTAGCCGCTCACTCTGCAGTAAGTGTATATAGCAGCATTTGCAGAGTGTCTGTCTTTCATCTTAGCCAGCAAAGATGGTTATGTCTGGCCATTTGCA
Source organism: Indri indri (assembly GCA_004363605.1). NCBI lineage: Eukaryota > Metazoa > Chordata > Mammalia > Primates > Indriidae > Indri > Indri indri. Next base: position 11,264 of record RJWJ010036402.1, on the reverse strand, counting down.
CAGTGTGTTCACTGGGCATACGTTCTCCTTCAGATGTTCAATTGCTTCTTTCAGCTGGGGACGGGATGGTCAACTAGCTAAAGCCATTTGTAGTAACTGTGAGGACAGCTGTTTGCAAAATCTTAATACCTTGCTCATTCCAGTTTGCACAAAGGCATGTAGGGTCCACTTGCCTCAGTTTTATCCTGGAAGCTAACAGCCATATGACAGACAACCGCAAACAAATACTGGCAATGTTGCTTTGGGAAACAGACCTGCAAAATCTTACGTAGTAAGAGTTAATCAAAAATAACTTGTGAAGATATAGGAACCCATTTCTTTTTCTAATAAACAGAAACTAATCCCACTACCCAATGTGAAACTGTACTGTTCTTGATCACTATGAAGATGGATTAACCCTTTGGAGTCAGGATTCTATATTTCAAGGCTCACTGGAAACTTCGAAGGAGTAGGAAATTCGTCTAATCCCATCATAACATCCAGATCCAGGAAAGCGTGTCCATGACACACGTGGTATCCAACCCACTCCTGCTCCCATGGCAGACATTGCTAATCAATCACAGCACTGTTCCCATAAAGGGAAAATTTGTCTTCAGACTTCTTTTTATCATAGTGCTCTTGTGATGAGTGCAACCAATTAACCTATGATATGAAATCTGTTTTTCATCCTCAAATCAGAGCAGACTTTAAAGACTTCAGTGAGGAGGAAAATCTGAAATGCCAATAACCTGAAAGTTCATAAATAGAAAAAGGTTAAATACCTATGGCTGAATATCCAGCATGAAGCAATATTTAGCAGTTTTAAACATATGAGGAAGGACTATCACGTTGTCTTGGAAAGTTCTCTAAGATCTGCCATTGGGCACACAAGCCAATGCACACAGGATAATGCCCTTTATCTTAAAACAAACACATATTCAAAATAATTCCATGTATTTTCTACAACTACATACACAGGTATGTAAATAGATAAAATATGTGAATAAAAACCAAAATGACGCCAGTGATTAATTTGAGGGATGGGCCTGGATTAGGGAAGAATTTGTTAAGATTTTGGCTTTAAACTTTTCTATAGTTATTTCACAAGAAAATGCATTCATAGACTGTTTAGGTGATTAATTTTTTACTCTATTTTTTATTATGATAAAATACACATAATAAAATTTACCATTTTAGCCATTTTGAAGAGTACAATTCAGTGGCATTTAGGATGTTCAAAATGTTTTACAACCATTGCCACTATCTAGGTCCAGAATTTTTCCTCACCCCAAAAGAAACCCCACATGCATTAGCAGATACTCCCCATTCTTCCCTACCCCTGGCCCCTGGCAACCACCAATCTGCTTTCTATCTCTGTGATTTACCTATTCTGGACATTCCATATAAACAGAATCATACAATACGTGGCCTTCTGTAGCTGGCTTCTTTCAAAATTTAGACACAATAGCAACAACAACAAAAGACTGACTCACAAGTCTTTAAAATTTTCAGCAAAGTCACCTGCCACATCAAGATATCATATAAAATATTCTTTATATGTAGAATCTTAAAAAGTAGAACTCATAAAAACAGAGAATAGAATGAGGGTGACCAGGGGCTTGGGTGAGGAAAATGGGAAGATGTTGGTCAAAGGATACAAACTTTCAGTTATGAGATGAATAAATTCTGGAGACCTAATGCACAGCATGGTGGCTGTAGCTAATAACAATGTATCGTGTGCTGGAAATTTGCTAATAGAGTAGAGTTATCACACCTACCACCCTCCCAAAAATGGAAATTATGTCAGAGGGTGGGTGTGTTAATTAGCTCAATTGTGACAATCATTTCATAATGTATACATATATTAAAACATCACCTTAGATACATACAATATTTGTCAATCATACCTCCGTAAGGCTGGGAAAAAATTCATGGAGAAATTTTTTTTTTTTTTTTTTTTAATTAGCTGGCAGCCCTCCACAAGTCAACCAAATGAAGAAATCCCCATGTTAAAGGTAACGCAATTTCAGGAGATAGTGGATGTTAGAATGTAGCAACTTAAATTAAACTAAATGAATGAATCTTCTTAAACAGCCTTTCAACATTATTGCACATTAAATGTTCACACAATTTTCTTGAAGCAAATGTAGTGACATATTAATTGAAAATAATCCAAAGGCTTTACATTAAAAGGCAAAGACATATTCATAAATGGGCGCCAAAGGAATGCACGATGTTCTCTCTGCCCCAGCAATGTTCAAAATAGTCTGACGCCACGGCACAGGTTGTTCAGGCTCTGGTGTTTCTGGACTTCTGGTCTCCACATCAAAAACCTGCAGCTGAGAGATGACCAAGCCCAGGCACTTCTCCTCACTGCTTACGGAAGGAAGTCCAAACTCATTCCACTGAGTCCCTGTAAGAAACAGAAATTTAAACAGGACTCTAGAACAAATGGACTTAACAGACATTTATAGAACATTTTACCCCAAAACTACTGAATATACATTTTTCTCATCAGCACATGGGACATTCTCCAAGACTGATCACATCTTAGGTCACAAAACAAGTCTCGGCAAATTCAAGAAAATTGAAATTATATTATATATCTTCTCAGACCACAGTGGAACAAAACTAGAAATCAAATCCAAGAGAAACACTCCAATTTTCACAAAGTCATGGAAGTTAAACAACCTGCTGCTGGACGAGCCTTGGGTCAATGATAAAATTAGGATACAAATCAAAATATCCTTGAACTGAATGACAAACGGGACACGTATTTCAAAATCTATTGGACACAGACAAAGCAGTCCTAAGGGATAGGTTCATAGCCTTAAATGCCTACAGCAAAAAGTCAGAAAAATCACGAATTAACAATTTAATGACACATCTCAAGGAACTAGAAAAAGAGAAGCAAACCAAGCCCACAGCCAGGAGAAGAGAAGAAATAACAAAGCTCAGAGCAGAACTAAACAAAAAAAATATCAGAAAAAATACAAAGGATCAACAAAAAGTGGGTTTTCTGAAAAGATAAACAAAGTCAACAGACCACTTGCCAGATTAACCAGAAATAGAAGAGAAAGGACTCAAATAAGCTCAATCAGAAATGAAAAAGGAGACATCACAACTGATGCCACAGAAATAAGAAATACAAAATATCATCCATGAATACTGTGAATCAAGAAGCAAAAAGACTAATGTTGAAAATCTGAGTGACTATTAAGGACAGAACATTAGTAAGAGACTCCAAGAAGTCTTTCCTCTCTCAGGTTTTCAGAACTACTCTTAGATTTTGTCTGCTAATGCCCTATTTTCCAATATAACTTTTGATATAAGGAGATAATCTAGAATTTTCAATAAAGTCCACTTTTTGTTTGTACTAGATATGACTGGGTTTAATTCTTCTCAAAGGTTCAGGCTCTGCCTATGGCAGAGTAAAAATTTTATGCAGATCCCTCAATCAACATAAATCCATGAGACCAAATTACTACTGTCTTTATTTTAAAAGAAAGCAAACCGAAAGTCTAGAGTGCCCACATAATGGTGCTTTTCTCCCAATGCTCAAAATTTTGCTTCGAAAAGGAAAAAACAAATAAATTCAGGTCCTACAAAATAATTATGCATATGTGTGTGTGTGTATGTGTGTCTGTCTGTGGATTTTACCGATGAGGCTAAATCAAGTGAAGTAAAGAGTTGCATCCTTTAGGTAAATTATTCTTCAGAACTCTCTCTCCTGAGGCAAGACAGTGAATTGAGTGAGAACGCAAATCTATGCACCATAAATCAAAATAATTGCATTATTTCACGATCTCTGTGGCTCAGTTTTCTTCTGACATTTTTTTTAAATCAGGAGATCATTTTTTGCATTTAGAAATCTTTTACAATACATTCAGCCACCGCTAAAAGATAATAAAATATATATCCCTGTAAAAAGAAGGACACAAATTCAAATTTGATTCAAAATGTGAGGAAAAATATGGAGTTGAAGCCATTACTACATAAATTACCATTGATGTGGGGTTGGAAAGTGACTGGTTCTGCTAGGAACGGTAGTAAATCGTAATTAGAACGGCTTCCTGAGTCTGATTGTAAGTGGGCAGGCATCCTCTTCTGAAATAGACTTAGTACTCCACATATAATAAATTCCCATCCACCACAACTATAAATTTGGGTGAAGAGGAAGATTAAGTTTTATTATATTCTATACAAATCATTTCCAAATCCTAAAGTGGTTCAGGTAATTATGTTGAGTTCTCAGATTCCTTTCCAATCAACTGGGGAGATGTTTGTTGGAAAATCAAGCTTCAGTGGATCTTGGGAGGCAGGGGCTTCAACTGGTATCTGGACCTGTGTATTAAGCTACTGATATTCGTAACTATTTTCAAATATTATTCCTTTCTCTTTTCTTTTCCTTTTCTTCTACATTTTGTAACTAAATAGATGTTTATTAGCATATGTTTCCTTTTGACTCCACTTTAACTGACCACTCTCTCCAAATCTTAACTCAAATGCATTATGGTTGACTTAGAAGGCATGATACAGACTATATCACATTTTATTTTTACATTGCCAATCTATAAAACAAAGCTATCATAAGTCAATTTATAGGTATTTTACATCCGGTCATGTTGAAAAAAGTTTAATTCATGATGCAAATGAAACCATAATGTGCTGGAGACATTTAACTCCAACCATCTGCTGGGCACAGGAAACACAATATCCTCTCATCGTCACAAAGAATGGTACAGAGAGAATTAAGACATTTTTAAATCCTTCTTCTTGGTCTGACACTTATTTAAAGACGACCTGCCACTTTGACAACAGGAAGTTATTAAAATAAAAAGAACTGTCCTTTCTAACAGATGTCGATTCATTCCATTAAAAGACTCTTTTGACTTGGAGTTCTACACAAGTCTTGCCTTGGCCAAAAGAAGGAAGTGTTGGTGTTCCACTTCCTAACCTCAAAGTTAAAAGACTGGGGGTGTTCTAATTACTTCCCAAGGCCTCTCTCATGTCCCTGAGAAAAGTGTTGCTGGGCTGGCCTGCTGGTGCCAGAGGGAGCTGAGGGACATTTGACCCAGAGCCACCTCTGGCAGGTGCACAGCCTAGCTCAGTGGGGCCAGCCAATCTGCAGCCGTTTGAAGGATAATAAATTTAAAAAATGTATTATATTTTTAAATTCGAAATAGTCACAAAGGAGCATAAAAGTTGTAAGTATAGTAAAAGAAACGTTTTCTTTCTCTGAATCACGTGAGAATAAATTGCCAATCTGATGCCCAATCGCTCCAAAAATACTTAAGTGTATATTTCCTAAAACAAGAACACACACTTCCAGACAACCATCAAAATAAGGAAATTCACATGGATATAACTGATATTTAACAATCAAACCTCATTCTCATTTCACCAAATTTCTCAATAATGTCCTTTCCCGCAAAGGATCTAACTCTGCATTACAGGCTGTTTTGATAGAAACCTTTTAGCTGTTCTCTTTCTGTTGGGCTTGCTGGGCTGGCAGAAGACAAACCCGGAGATGCTGGTGGTCAGTTCTGTCAACATTTGGGGGACTCCCACTGAGGCAGAAGCTGGTGCAGAGAGTAGCAGAGCCCAGAGATGGAAAGGAGGAGGCATCCTATCTCTGAGCTCACAGGATATAATGTCACCTTTCAGCACCTCTGTTTACTCATCTGTAAGATGGGTACTAGAAGGACTGAATGGCCATATGAAGCCCTTAGCAAAATGCCCATCCTATGATAAATGTTCCGTGTGTCACTAGCATTATGATCCTTAACACTTTTCACATAATCTAAGAGAACCACATGCCCATACTGCGCCCATGCAGACAGGAAAGGAAAAAAGGAACATCCAGCCTCCAAATGTTCTGATATTTACTGTAAATTAAAAATAATTAAATCAGACATGTCTGAAAGCAAAAAAGCTAAATTTGAACTTTAATTATCTAGCAAGACAGTCTCTGGTGACTTATTCTGTGTTGCTAGATGGGAAAGTTTTCTGATTAAATCAGTTTTCCATTAAAACAAAAGTATTAGTCCGAGAGGGAACATTAAGTGTGTCACTTAATACTTTTGATTTACATAACAGCAATCGAGGAGTGTCAGTGTGTTAGATTATATTCCTTTCAGTAACTCCATTAGAAAATATTTCTAAGTTAAATTAATTAAGCTTGTTTAATTTTTATTGCATTTTGGTAAGTTCATTTATAAAAAAATAAATTTAAGCTTTCGAAGAAAGTATATTTCATGAATTGAAATTAAAACAAAACAACAAAAGTCTCCCCAGTTTGAATCCATGTTCAGGCTATCTTTTAATTCAGCAAATTATTATTTTATAATTGCTTAGACTATTGACTACTCACATCTCTGGAACCTGAATTAGTGATGTACATGCCATAGCTTCCAAACTCTTAAATACTGCTACGATGTTTCACTACTTTTCTTTATTTCCACTTTCACTAACGATTTCTCAGGGATAAAATATTTTAGATCATTCCTAACATCCCCCTTCTCATCCCCACTTCTCAGGGAAGAGAGGAGATTCATGATACCACGAAACCTGGATCTCCCCTACCTGTGTCTGCTAGTTTATTTGTTTGCTTGTTTGTATCACCTAAGCTCAGCAGAGAACAGTGGATGAGTAACTCACCTGATTTACATGACTGGGGCAGGAAGCCCTGATGCCATGGCCTTGTGCCATGTATGATGTCCTGAGCATATAGGGACTTTATTTTTTACAGAGCGAGGCTGGTCCCTGTCCATGAGATGGCAGTCTAAAATAGTGATCCTGATTCTTTCTCAGCTCCTTCTGTAACTGTGGACTTTGAACACGCCAGGAAGAGATAAACATTGTCCCCAAATTATGGACTCGTCCCTGTCATTGACCTGTCCATATATTTCTACCTTATCCACATAGCAGTGTAGCATAATGGACTGTGATGATGCTGATAAACAAACATTTATTGAGCACCGACTATATACCAAGCACATATCTAGACTTACTTTGTTGTAAGGATGCAGTATGTAATACATGTAGCATACAGAATATGTAATTGGCCATTTATGTTATCGCTATGGCTTCTGGTCGATAGTAGCTTGTTAGCAGTTAAGTTTTGGGGAAGTCAAGTTATACGAGGATTTTTTACTGTGCAGGGGATTGGTGCCCCTAACCCCTGAGTTGTTCAAGGGCCAACTGTACATACATTTAATTAATGACAAGATAGTTTGAAAGAAAGTCAAGCCATATAGGGACAATTAAGTCCAAACCTCTAATGGATAACCCAGGCTACTACAGGCTGCACACTTCTGAAATAGCAAGTGCAGAAATCACTGAAATGTACAGCTGAAGATGTTTTAAGAAATAAATAAGTCCCACCTTAGGGAATTCTGCCATTCCCCCTCTGCCTGGAATGAACTTAATCCAAGGTTTCTATAGCTGACTGCTTTCCATTACTCAAGTTGCCATGGAAGTGGTTTACCGTCATCAGAGAGGCTTTCTCTGCCCTTCCTTCCAAAGCCACTCCCCCAGGCTATCGCGACTGTATCACCTGATTGTATTTGCATCAGCAACTTATCCATAGCTTATATTGCTAATTTGTTTTCTCTAATCCTTACATTTGGTGTCTTTTCCACTAGCAAATAATCTTCTAGAAATTAGGAAACTTGTCTACCTCCATTTGTTGCTGTTTCCCTAATTGCTTAAACAGTGTTTGGCACACAGCAGTTATTAAAAAGCAAAACAAAACAAAAAAAGGATGACCCACTTATTTTATAGGTGAATAAGCTGGAGGGAAGAAAGGTTAAATAACTTATCTGAGGTCTTGTGAATACCTGGGGGGCAGAGTGAAGACTCCAGTTATGACCCTTGACTTTTGGTGAATTCAACTTTTCAGATCTTGGTGAAATAATTGACAATATTTGAATGTATGATGCTGGATATCATTCTGAATGCTGATGTTTTGGAGACATACAAATGTGAGAAATTATTTTTTTATTTGTTTGCACAATCAAGTCTGGAAAAACATAGCATTAAGACTTTCCTGAAGCACACATGTTTCACCTCCAGAAGAAAATTTGGAAATGTTTTTCTTACACAGATGCAATTAGCAATTTAGAAGATGATTTGAAATGAAAAGGCTTTCCACAGTATTGCCGATAATAGTTAGCAAATCTCATTAATGAGATATACTGACGCGGAAATTACCACCATTCTATTTCCCAGTAAAGCTACTGTAATTAAGTCAGAGTGTGTCTGTGTCACTTAGGAAAATAAGTAATTACACCATGCCCTTGAGGCCTATCGCTAATTTGGTGCATTGAGCTAATACTCTTGCCGTCTTATTGGAACCGAGCTTAATATCATATGGCCAAGCTCAGAGCCTGACTGCTTTCTATAAAAACATATGATTGCCCCAGCAACACTGCCCAGTGAACTGAAGGTAACAGAGGGAACTAATATCTGACATATACTTGGATTGTCTTTAATTATAAAAGACAAAATGCCATTAAATCGACAAACAGCAACTGAGTCACTCCAATACATCAAGACTTGGACTCCCCTCTGTGTGCAGGTTGCTACATATGGGTATTACAAAGCATCAAAATATAGGCTCAAAGCCACAACAATATCACCAAATATGGTATCTGAAAGCATGAAAGGGTAATTTATTTCAATATATAAGCCAGATATGGCACACGCAAGGGCTGTCGAATCTAGCTCCTCACCCAATTACACGTGAAAGCAGAAGATGACTCAGCCAAGGATCTAGAAGACAATCGACCTCCCAGACCAAAGAAGAACTCAGACTCAAACCCACCATCACCACCTCCAGTCTTGCCTCTGCCCAGGGCTTTCTGATGTCCTGTATCCCAGTGGAGGTGATCTCGGGGGGAACAAGGGACTCAGCTGGTTTGGGGTTTGTATGATTTACCACTAACCTCTGGGCAGCCCTTCAGTGAATGGGCATTATGAGTGTTTATCTGGCATAAAAAGGTAAGGAAATAAATAGCGTCGTATTCGCCGTCTTGCCTAATTATACATCCCCCAGCAGACATTTGAGCTGTATCCGCTCTTTCCTTGGAAATCCCTTCTCTTCCTGTCAATTTCTCCAAACTGAATGATACTAATAATGAGTCTTCCTAGAAATTAAACTTCGCCAAACAGCACCTTGACCTTCACAGGTCGAACTAATGAATAAAAAATGAAGCTGCTTAGACAACGTGAAAATAAAAATCACGTGGATATCATTGATGTAAATGTTTAGAAAATTCTGCAAGGGATAGATGACCTTTTGCCTAGGCAAAGTAGAAGAAGAGAGGTTTGGCTTCTTTTTCATCATGCATTTTAATCAATGCCATCATTATATATGGATAAATGTAAGTGGGAATTGGGGATGTATTTACTGTAACTTCAATTCATGACTCGTCATCAGGGTGCAAACCCAGGATCCCAAAGCCCTGAGTTCCCCTCCGTAGGTGCAACCTTATTTCTCTGGGTGTCTGCTGTGGGCCCCATCTATCCAGCAGGCCCCACAGGCCAAGAATCTCCTACGTTTTTGTGGGTCACAGGCACGTGAAGAATGGGAAACAGCTGACTTTTCAATGCGTTATTCACAGAAGGAACCAGGTGGCCAGTAAATCGCTGCAGCGATGCTCAACTTCACTAGTAATCAAACACACATTTAAATGAGACAGCATTCTATGCCCACCGGATTGTTAAAAATAACACAGTCTGAGAATATGCAGCGTGGATGAGACTCTGAGAAAGAGAAGTTCACTCTGTTCAGTCACTTATGGGAAGTACTTGGTGATATTTTACCAAACTGAAGATGCACTTACCTGTTGACCCAGGAATTTCATTCTTAGGTATATTCAGGTGCACACAAAGAAACAGGTACCGCAATGTTCACATAAGGAGTAACGTCATCGTCAAGCTACCTGGGTGCACCTAGCCCCGTGCAAAGACTTCCATTCCCTTCGGCTTGGCATTAGCTGTTAGAACACTTTCAAGCTAGCTCATTTTTCTAATCTCTTCTCTCCTTTTTTTTTTTTTATAATCACGTGGTTCTCATCTTCATTACTTGCATTTCCTCACAATGAGCATTCATTAAATTATTTTAAATTAAGACCTTTTCTGCCTTTCTAACCCAGTGCATTGGGTCTTTGCATTCAACAGCTTTTCAAATCCTTATCACAGTATTTCAGGCTGTCTGTACATTATATTCCGCTAAAACGATTCCACCCCAGGTTGTCACAATTCTGAGATTACAGCATCCACGAGATGTTTTGTTAGAAATATATTCATATATTCACTTTGTTAGCTGTCAAACACATCTCATGAGCCCACATTTAACATCTCATTTGATTGCATCATTCAACAAAAAGGATAAAAAGAAGTGGTATTTATTTATATCATGGAATGGGTCTTACAGGGATGTTAGACAGGCACGCACTGTCACGCCAAGGCAAATCTTTCTGCCCTTCTGACACCATAGCAAGGTCAAATGAGACAAGGGACATAACTGAGGAAAGGAGAAAGAGATATTGAAATGTGAGAACTTCTCCTTATTATGTAACTCTGGTTATATAATTACTTTTTCTCATGCAGTCTTTCTTGTCTCTTCTAAAAATAATGCAAATGTTATTCTCACAAAAGTAATAGCCACTGTCTGTGTTGGTCTTTCAAAGTGAAAACATCACCACTGGATCAAATAGTTTAAGGGAATATGTGCCCCATGCAAAATCCACAGGTATTGTATTACTATTATGAACCCAGACAGTGGCTTCTGAGGGCATAGAGCCAGAAGGTCCCATTCTGACAGCTCTAGAACAATATTGAGACCCGTGAGACTACAGTGAGGGGAGCCGTCCACTCCAGCTCTTGTCCCCATCGGCACTCGCTGCCCACCTAGAACCCAAGCTCTTTGTGGGGACTGATCACACCCTTGGTTCCAGGGCTGGCTATGGCGATTTGTTCAGGGTAGGTACATGACCCTAGTTACACCAAACAGCCAGTGCTGACCAGCCCTGGGGCTTGTGCTGGCGTCTCTGGGGAGAGCAGCTTTCCCCCTAAGTGACCAAGTCAGCAGATGGACACTGGGAGCTGACCGCAGGGCCATCGTGCCTCCAGGAAGGCAGAGCTTGCCTGAGAAAAAGCCAACCCAGAGAAAGACAGGGAGACAGGGTGGTAAGGATGCTGCCTGAGCATCTGGCCCAGCATTTCTGGTACCGGTCCGCCCCTGAGCTTCTCCATCTGCATGAGGAACATCATTATAC
>RJWJ010036401.1:0-16102 GCA_004363605.1 Indri indri | reverse complement strand
TCCACTGATTATTTAGCTATTTCCAAATGTCTGCATGTTTTGCTTTGTGGATATCTGAACATTTGGCAGAAGCAAGCTTTTCTCTGTACCTCCTTCTCCCCGCGGATGTGTGAATCAGCTATTCCTAATCGTCCCACCAACACAGCAGTGGGGAAGTGAGGTCAATGAACTCTGTCTTCATTGCAAAAGGTACATATTAAAATGCTGATTCCGAGGACCTAGGGACTGAAGGGACTTTGCAAAGTGACAACTGTGGCCCCCACTGCGAAAAGAACAGTCTTTCCAGGTAGAAGAGAAGTCAACCCTCTCCCTTCTGCCTGCCCGTTTTTTCATAACCCATCAACAAAGGTCTGGACGGCTCGACACCTTCTGACCTTTCCAAAACAGGATATCCCAGGCCACACCACACTTCCTCAGGGACTTCCAATCTCTGCAGGACCCAGGAGGCTGGGACACAACTATGACTCTCTGTCTATGGGAACAAAGTTCTCTTCTGTAAAGTGTGATAGAAGGCACTACTCTCTTGGCTTCTACACAAAGCCAATATTTACTCTTATCTATTTGTGTTTGTCCGGTGTTTGCTGCTTAGTTGTGTCTGTTTCCGTTTAGCATCTATCTGCCTTCGTTTTGTCTTCCTCAGATCATGAACACAGAAGAGGGAGGCTTTCTCTGGGCAATGGGAGTATAAGATTCCCAGAAATGAAACCCTTAGTGAGTGCTTTTTTGGTGACGATGGTAATGATGGAAGATTATAAATACAACATTGAAACAAAGAGCTTTTATGGTCCATGTGAACGTAAAGGTGATTATTTCAGAGGAGGCGGTCACCAGTGCGGTGTGTCTCAATACCGTTCACACACAAGTAATGAGGCGACGTCTTAGTGCTACCCCTATTGGGTGTGGACAGCATAAGAGTTTTTCCTTATGATATTTTATGTTAATCTGGCTGAGTGGGGAGAAACTAAATTCTGTTAAAAGGTCTCTGTCTTTCAAGCAGGTGCTGAGGACCCATCTCAGATAGAGTCACTGATACGTAACAACAAGAGGTGTCTCCATCACAGGAGTACAGGAGTCATTGCTGGAGCATGTTCCCATGTGATTCTCACCCACCACTCAGTATGCACCTGGCATGTAGTAAGCCATCGATAATGTCTGTGGAGTGAGTGAATGAGTGAACAAAGTCGGTGCTCTGTCCCCCATTGTGTGGGTATATTCCTGAGACATTTCCATGTGCTTTGTCTGCACACGGTGGCCACATCTGCCCAGTGATAAGTTCCATAAGGATTGTACCCTCATGCTGGCTATGATCTCCCCGTACTGCCATCTTTGGGAGCACATGATGGAAATCCCTTCAAAAAGAAAGGACTTTCCCTTTCTCACCCCCCAAAACACCATTCTCCTGAATACAGCTTTCTATTACAGGGGTTCCAGAGCTATTTCTCAGTGGCAGCTGGCCTCTCTCTATGCACTCTACAGTCTAGACTGCAAGCTCTTTAAGACAGGCCACCTCTCATTTCCCTCTCACCTCCAGAGTTCAGCACGCCGAGGGCAGTCAACACACAATTGAGGATGAGCACATTACAGGGGAAATCAAGCAGGGTGGGGAAGGATTGGAACTACGTTTAGTCAGTCTGATGACATCTATTACAAAACCTCAGGATTCCTTGGGAAAAGGCTGTGTTTCCTGGAACTAGACAAGAAGGAAAGATTGCAAGTCTTCATGGATTGAGTAGTTACGTACAAGACAGTTGTCAGTTGCTCAATATGGGATGATAGTTAAGAGAGTGTGTTCTAGAGCAAAACTACCTGAGTTTGCATCCTGGCTCTCCCCTCATCAGATTAAGACCTTAGAGAGGCTACATAATCTCAAGATGCCTCAATTTTCTTACCTGCAAGATGGGGTAATAATCACTAAGAAGTGTTGCTCCATGAATTAATATTAAACGTGTTTGCAGACAGGATTTGTCTTAGGAGTTTTGCAGAGCTTTGCCCTGAAGGAATATGTGAACTTGTTGGTTTGCATTTCAAATGCTGTTACACTCGGAAGGGCGTCTCTGAAAGACAGTAGCGGCTGTATCCCACAAGGCGCTGCATTTCTCAGACCTAAAGGTTTGGATTTGCTTTGTAAAGCAAAGTGAATCTGTTAAAAACTACAGGATGAGAGCTGACAATGGAGTGCCCCCCAGAACAGACAGCTGCCCGAATGGCTAAAAGCAAAGCTCTTGTTTTAACACTCTAGACTACCTGTCTCCATTCACAATAACCTAATAAATATGGAGCCAACATATCTCTGTTTAACCCCTCTGTTAAGTGATAAACTTACCTTAGAACTTAGAAGTTAACCTTTGAAAGATTTTATAACCATTTGCTCACGTAGATAGAATTAGTTAAAGAATCTGTAGAAGCCTTTTGAAAATCTGTTAACCTGAGAGGAACTACCTGCTGTTATGTAAATCTGTTACCCCTGGCAATTAATCACTGTTCCCTATAAGTTACCATGTAAGACCTCATTCGGGGCTTTTTGAGACCCATGGAGAAGGTCTAGGCCCCCTGAGATCCAGCTTTGCCTATAATCTTCATAAACTTATAAAACTATATCTTCATCTCTGTGTATTCTTTTAGTTCTTTTATTTTCCATTTTTCTCTATTATTTTCTTATCCCTTGCAACTCTACCAAAGGGACCTGGTTTTTTGCTGGGAGCTTAGCTACCTCCCCACAGAGAAGAAGGCACAAGGTCATACAGGTAAAGGGCTTTGACCATTGCCTGGCACACACTAAGTCTGCAAGAAATATTAGCTAGTATTCTCTTTGCGAATGAAGAAAATGGGCATTAACTACCATGGAAGGGAACCATTTCAGATCTAAAGGAGGATATTTTCAGTTAAACTACTGAACCTAATCCCTTTTCTGGCTCCTGTCAATTCTCCAGCAGGTCACCCTGGCCCCTGCCTTGCTCTCTCCCATACACGCGCCCCCGCGTCTCCAGCATCGCGTTTCTGAAATGCAGATCTGACCAGTTCACCATCTTCTCCAAGCCCTCTCACTCCGCTCTCTGCAGGACATGCCTGGTTTGATCTGTCAGGCTCCAGTCTCACCTCCTGCCACTTTCCACCTCTCCCTCCTAACAGGCTCCAAGAACATGTGGCTTTTGGCACTTCCTCCCACACGTGGTGCTGCTTTGCACCTCATGCCCACGGCGTTCCTGTGTCTGGAATGGTCCCTTCCCCACTCTCATGCCTCTGTGCAGCCAGCCAGCTCCCATTCCTCCTTCCAAGCTCAAGCCTGGGTGAAGCTGTCTTAGATGCTGTTAGGGGGTGAATCGTGTCCCCCCAAATTCATATACTGAATTCCTAACCCCCAGGACCCCAGAATGTGACTATATCCGGAGATGGTGCCTTTAAAGAGGTAATTAAGTCCAGTTAATCCGACATGACTGACATCCTCACAGAAGAGGAAATTTGGATGCACAAAAACACCAAGGGCTACTCGGGCAGAGGAAAGACTGTGTGAGGACAGAGCAAGAGGACGCCCATCTGCAAGCCAAGGAGAGACCTCAGAAGAAACCAAGCTACCAAAACCCTTGCCCTCAGGCTTACAGCCTCCAGAACTGTAGGAAATCAATTTCTGTTGCTTAGGCCACCGAGTCTGTGGTATTTTGTTACAAGCCCTAACAAACTAACACAGATGCCCACAGAATAGCCTTAGTGTGGACTTTCACTGTGGCACACAAGCCATTTGTGATACTGGCAGCTCCTGTGAGGCAGGGCTCAGAGACATTCTTTATTCCTTCCCCGAAACCCCATGCAGCCAGCGCAAGCATGTGTTAGTAAACAGCATGGTCAGAACTCCTGCGTGTTCTCCACCGACGCACCTGCTACAGGCACGTGTGCACACGTGTATCCCTGGTGTCCATGGATACATTCTATTCTACCATTGTATTAGTTTTAAAATGTATGTAAATGTTGCATTCTACTCTATAGAATATTTTGCTATAAAAATGCTTTAAATTTTAAATTACTGGTTGAAATTATTTAACTTTTACTAACTCAACCTTGGTTAATAAACCAACCTTGGAGTAAAACCGGCTCTCTAGAGACATGTGCCATGGCTTTTCTGCCTCCTGTTCGCAGACACGCTTTGGAGTGTGAGTGCTCCCGTGGGTGGGAAGTATATGGGGAAGGAGGGAGGAGAACAGAGAACAGTTATGTTCCAGAACTGTTTTGTGGAGAACAGAGAATGGAGAGCCTGAGACTACCAGATACCGAGACTGCTCACACATGTTAACTGAGAAGTTAGGGAACTTTCTGTGGTCGGCAGATGCTGTGCTTGGGGATGGTGGCAGGTAATACTCTGCTTTTATAAAAGCAGAGAAGGTGTTATTATACCTCCAGATTTGGGGCATGCGTCAGTAATCTGTGACCAGACATCAGTGCTTGAAGAAAGTGGGTGACACTGCTAATCTGTAAAATGAGTAGAATAATACTTACTGGATTATTTTAGGGTCAATTGAAAATGCACATACTAAATCGGCGGAAATTATCATTACCATATAATCATGATTGCCCCTGAATATTCTATATTGGCCCCACAAATATGTAGTAGGGAATTGCCCCAGTAGAAGTAACCGTGTTCATATGTAAAGAACATTACTCTCATTGGAAAAAAACACTCAGTAAACTGAGCCCCAAATAACACCAAAGCTAATTTCCATCTTGAGTAGAAATGATTTGGGGAAGAGTGAAAGAGAAGAAAAAACGGTAGGGATGGCCACTGTGAAATGGCTTGAAAATGTCCAGCATCTACAGTTTCATAAATGGAAAAAACAATCCATATAATAGCCATTATTTTATGGAAACTTAGTATTTGTCAGGCACTTTGTACATGTGTTTCATTCAGTTACAGCAACCCTCAGACCCCCATCAGAGTCACTGTGGTTTACCCAGGCTCCACCTTAGCAAATAGAGCTGGAACCCAAGCCCAATAATGCAGTGTCTGGGCTTCCCCCACCACCCCAATTAAGAGCAAAGAACCTCTGATGGCCACTTCCCCACCCTACCTTCTGTCCATTCCGCAAGGCAGTGAGCGACTGGGCTTTGGGTCAGACTGGCCTGGGGTCATGTGGCGGCCCTGCAACTTAGTAGCAGCATGCCCTGAGACTAGCTACTCCACCTCTCTAAGCCTCAGGTTCCTTGCAGCTAAATAAAGCTAAATGATAGTAACTTCCACATAAATTGGGTTTTCAAAAATGATATCAGACTATATGCTTGGCACATAATAAGCATTAAAGTTTTGTTTTTTTTTAAGGTAGTTGCTATTACAATCTTAAATATCCAGAACCACTTCTTCAGCATCAAAGCACACAGTGAGCTCTCAGGTCCCACGAAGCAGTGTTGTAAAATGCTTCCTGACTGCAATGACTGCCACCAAAAAGTGAGTCAGAACTCATTTCCAGGTGGCTCTAGCTAACACTTTTTTAATTGCCTCCAAGTAGATACCTCCCAGGTTAGAAGAGCTGCCTGCGGTCTTACACAAAGTCCAGGGCCAGATATTGTTATGCAAGCCAGGTGGGCGATTACACAGTTACTTTAAAATCTTGCTCACACTCTGCTCGCCCATGGCAATGTTGAAGTTGGAAGTATTAGGCAGGAGAACATAAGATTTTAACAAGAAGGTGTGAACCTCAGGGTTACATTTCCTGTTTGTTTCTAAATTAGGAATTTTAGAGCCGTTCATCCATCATGGGCTTTCAGAAATTGAGAAATCCCCCTGGGTCCCCTGGCATGATGATGCAACTCACTTTCCCTTGCTTCACCATTAATTACCATGCTATTTCTGGGCGGGTTTGTTTGTTTCTCCAGGTGCCATCCAGATAGTCAGTGCACATGGGTGATCTGTAGCATAAGGCAGGGCAAACAAAGGAAGAGAGGATGGGTCCAGACAAAAAAGAAAGCCAAACAGAGACATATGGAGTTCATCACAGAAGAAGCAAAACTCCCCAAGCCGTGTAAATGTGTATGAGTGCCGAGGGCACATTTGAAGCGACTGTTTTTCTATGTGCCTTGCAAATCATTTTGTGGTTTCTGCAGAGTTCCTTTTGGGTGATTGCTTTTAAGCACCACCTAAGCCCATCCCAGCTTAGCCCTTGGAAAGTGATGTCTAGAGACATTTCTGCACACTGGAAGAACATCATTTTATAAAAGTTTCCTTCAGGAAAGGAATGTAGGGACAATTCTCATACGCAGCATATCCCTACACGTTAGGATTGGGTCTCCACTGCACGAATCAGCTAGAAATTTCAAAAAAAAAAATCAGCCAAAAACTGACATTATGTAGACAAAATAGTTAATGGAATTAACATTTGTCTTTTTAACATCATGTAAATGCAGATTTAGTCAAAAGGCTTTCGTTGAGTTACTTCGAATCACATAACACATGCCATGCAGTGGTCCCTGCCCTCAAGGCAGAGGCTGTAATGAAAGAGCCACAGTCAAGCAAGTGATCCGCAGAGACAGCGAGCGATTACACTGTAATCACAACCGTGTGTCAGGGACGACTTGGGAGAGTAAATGCTGGGCACCTTCTGTTTCTTTCTGTGTATAAGAATCAATCAGAAGTAACAAGAGAGGGAACACTGGCCAGCGAATGCACCAACATCGAACATTTTTCCTTTGAAGCTGGAACTCCTCTGACCTCAGGCATCATTGATTTGCTGTCCAACCCCAGAGGTGTCCCAGAAGGGTCAGCAGAGACGGCTCCAGGGGAATGCTTTCTTACTTGGCAAATTAATCAAGACTGAGAAACTGAAACAACCTCAGGACTCAACATGGTCTTCTGCTTTCCGCTTTCACCTGGTTCTCCTTTGAAAGAAAATCTATAGCAGACATCAAGGATGTTAGTGGGTTGGGGGAGGAAAAGGCTGGATTACCCTACGTTTCATACCCTGGAACAGGTGTTGAGGACATCTTAGCCAATACTAAAGCTAAACTGGGAACGCTTTTCAAGTGCAACTAGCAGGAGACAGAGAGTTTCATCAGGGCTATTTTGGAGGTCCAGCCTGGGCTATGGGTGACTACGATGCAGCAAAATTTGGCCAGGAGGAAAAACACGGAACAATTGAAAGTGGCCACACGATGGATTAACCAAAGCACAGCAGGTGAAGCAAGAATGCTGAGACTTGTGCCAGCAGGAACAGTGTCTGCAAGGAAACGTGTGAAGACTTGAGCAGGAAATCTTTATAAGGGAGTCCAGGGCTGAAACGCCTGGGGGGACCCTGCAGAGAGGCTGGGACTCTGACTAAGCATTTCCAAACCTTAGGTCATAAATTTTTGCGCATAGGAAACCTAGGATGTGAAAAATAAGTCAGGAATGACCTGGACTAAGGACTACACATTAGCTATGTTCCAAGACTGCATATAAAACTCAGCCCTGTGGGCTTTATTCAGTAAATATAAAATGAAGCACCTAGCGGATGCCTGTGTTACTGTGGAGAACAACAGAAGACGAGGTCTTTGACTCTCAGATGTTTAAACTCTCGTCTCCTTGCAGACTTCCTAAGTGGCCATTTTAGAATAACAGATCCAGACAGAAAACTGTTGAATGAGATTACCTTTCTAGTCTCAGAGCATGATTAAATTAGTTTTGTAAGACTGAAGTTTTTGCCATCAATATGAGAAAGTTAATTTTTGAAGGCAATAATCCACCCCACCAAAAAAAAAAAAAAAGTCTTTAAGGCTTCTATAACATCAAATTTCCAGTATGTAAGAAAGGCCTGCAAACCCAGCCCCGGATATGTGAATCACGCATCCATTCAAATGAACCAAGGTCATGATCCCTGAGGAATAGTACCTTCCCAGCTTGAAGAGAAGATATGATAAATTGGAGGCATCCTGTAACATCTTCCATCAAAGCACCTTTCCCCAAAATGTGCCCCATAGATATTTTGCAAAATTAGCATTTCTATCATTAAATAAATTTGGGAAGCAGAGTTAAACTGAGTTAAGACTTTTCTTAAGCATATGTTCTGAGATGTATTATGAATCTGCAAGGAGAGAATATAGTATTTTTCGATCTATTTGACCATGGAACCCTTTCCTCATAAAAATGATTTCCAAGATAAGTGGTCCATGGAACACACTTTGGGGAACACTGTGTTAGGGGCCCATATTCCAGACTATGCTCTCCTATAGACTTCATGCATCCACAAGGAGCGTGCACTTCAAAGTGCTTCCAGATGAGCCGGGCCCTGGCAACCCTGTGCTACTATGAGAAATTTTCCTTATGATGAAAATGTCCGTGACTAATATTCATTATGTTTTCTCCAAACATTTTTTCTCGTGGTCACAAGACTTACTTTCCACCCAGATCTCTTGTTTGGATGTGATGAGGAAGCAGAGCTTGGTCTCTCGGGTTCTGTCCCCAGTTCCACGTCAGCATCTTCCTTTCTGTCACATTTCGCTGACCAGCCCACTGGGAACACTTCCTCCTTTTCCTCTGAGGGAGGTGGTGGGGTCTGGGATGCAGATTCAGCCCTTAGAAGGGCCATTTTGCACAGAGAAAAACATGTTCCTAAGTCCTAGACTGCTGGACCCCCAATTCTAAAGACATTCCCAGGCTCCCAGGGCACCTGGAAGAGCGACCACTGCTGACTCAGCACCTCTCATCCCCACCCCTGGAAGAATAAGCCCAAGAGCACACTCCAGACAGGGCAAGCATCTTCGGTGCCAGAGACAGCACATGAGGCTAAGTCAGCCCCCGCCCCAAGCCCTCCTGCGAAGTGACAATGGTGACAGGCGGAGGCACGCTTCTGGCAGGAAACTGTGGCTCTTCCCCAGTTGGCAGCTTCAGCATTTCCATCTTTGGGGAGGACTTCGCCAATGCGAGAAATGTAGAATCACGTCCCGAAGAAGTCAGATGGGTTGACTCCTGGTTTATATCATGTTCTTGGAGACGTGAAGTCTGGAAACCACGATCCATCTGCTTTTCAGTTTTCTTGTTTGAAACAACAACTTTTCCCAACATTAAGAAGGAAACACAGCAACGTGAATGCTCAGTAAGTCAAACATGGGAGCGTGGCCCCATCTGAGTATACATGTCCACCTGGAGGCCGGAAGGGGTGACCTGCAGGTAAGAGAGGCTGTTCCCACAGGAGCTGGGCAGCTGCACAAACACCCTGAGCTTCTCTGCGGAGCCCAGAGAGCCTGGCAAACGTAAATGGATGAAGTCATGCTGGCAAGCCTTGTGTCACCCTCAAGTAATTAGGACCCTTGCCTAGCCACCTCCCAGACGCAGCCTAGCGTACCCACAGGTGTGTTGTTCTTCCCCAGCTGGCATAACAAGGCCATGCCAGCTCTGAGGCCGAAACAGCCTGGGGCCATCCAAGACTAATAGGGCCAGGCCACAGAAGCCAAGCCAGGAAGAGGAGGGAAGGCTCTCCTCGCAAAATGAAAATAAATTGCAAAATGGCATTGTGTGTGTGGTTGCCCTGGAGAAGAAGGATCTGGGGAGGGGTAAAAATAGAAACCCGGTCAAGGCTCTTCAGTGAGGTTTGCTCCCGCCCAGCCAGGTGGTCCCCAGGCACAAGGTGGGTGTTAACCGCCGCGGTGCTGGGACAAACAGGAGAAAGACCCTGCTGCGAGCCCGCCAGGGCCCCAGACCCTCTGTAACTCACGAGAGGTCGGAGGGACGTGTCCTCCAGCACTTCTGCTCTGTGCTATACAGATTTTTCATCAATTATCTTGTTTATGAGACAGGCAGAATTATTTATTAACCCCATTTTATAAATTAGGAAACTCAGGGTTGAAAAAAGGTGTCGGGGCATCACAGTCGCTCCGTCGGCGACTGGGGCAGCCGGACTGAAGCCCGGGCCTCTCCCACCACGGCATTTGTCTTTCGTTTTGCCCCTAATAGTTCAGGTCACAAAGGCCTGCAGTGAGCAAGCTGACCCCTTCCTGTTTGGGATCTGCCTCCTAAACCCGCTCAGAAGGTAGCAGTTTTGGACTCATTCTGTTCTTATTAACAGTGGCTGACAGCTTTGCTGGGTCCTAGAAAAAATTTCGTTTCCATCATAGACATGTATCTCTTAAGGTGAAAAGCCTAATACCAGCCTGAAAAATCTGAGACTTGGTTTTTCATCCTAGATCTCAATGGGGTGCTCTTTGGCGAGTCACCCTCCACAGGCTTTGTCAGGTTAGGCTGTATCTGTCACTCGGGAGCCCCGAGGGGTTGTGGGTGCTGACCAGTAAGGCCAGAACCTAAGTGTTTGTACTGTTAAACTATACACAACCAGCCCCCTGCATTCGGATCATTCTGGATGGTCAAATGGCTTTTGTACTAATCACTCACGTGCCTGGAATATTTTTGGTGACTTTTTTTTTTTGGCAAGGAAAAAGCTGTGCTTGTGTTTGCATTGCATCTTGTGCTGTTGGAGGAGTCAGCTAAAGAGGTTGAGTTAGCCAACACTGCACACACACGGACAACTGGCATTCAGGGGATGTTTTCTGCGCGTGTAAGAGCTGTTGACGGGGAGCACGAGATGGCTTTCCTCCCCTCGGGACACAGCTCCGTTTTATGTTCTCTGCTGCTCACGTGCCGCACCTCAGGAATTTCAGTCTGCTGCCCGTTGCTCTAATTGTCCCTTTTAAAGAACTGCTCTCAGTTTCCTTGTTCTTCTTAACCCTTTCCTTCTATTAATATCTCGCCCCTTCTATAACCTCCCACTTCTCCATGCTATCTGCATGTAGATGAAAATGTTGTTACATTATTACTGTTGGCAACTAATCGCAGCTGTTTTCAGACTGCAGAGAAAACTGACCAGTCATGGTGTGCTGATGGAAAAGTGTCCCAGTCCTCAGCTTTCAAGAGCAAACAACTCAGTTCAGCAAAGGTTTGTGGAACACCCACTAGTCGCTGGTGCTCTCTCTTCAGGTAAGAGTGACCCAGACAAACTAACCAAGGAACTTCAGTGGGCCAGGGCGGGCATCCTGTGCGCAGACTTCATTTCAGTCCAGAGGGCGCAACAGCACTGTGGTGACTGGCCAGGGCTCTCAAGCTGGGCTTGAGTGAACTCTCTGCGTGGAAGCCCTTCCTTCTATGCCCCACCTCCACTTCCCTTCACCCCACACCGCCTGGGATTTCACCCCAACAGCCATCCAACGCCCTTGCATTTTGGCTTAGCCCTTAGATAACCTGAGAGACCTTTGGAAGTCAATTGTGTCAAAGAAAGATGATCAGAGAATGCAGAGACAGATACTCACAAGTGAGAAAGGGGAGGAACTGAATAGCAGGTGGAGATAAGTCACAGAAATGCAGAGTAGCCAAGGACAGCAAGCTGAGACAGCAGGAAGAAAGAACAATCCGGAGCAACTAAGAACAAAGAGATAGCAATTGGGGATGTCAATATCGCCCAGTTCCACTGCTTCCTCCTAGGTGTCTATTTCAGGAAAAAATCACCCTTAGAAAAGCGTTTATTTTCAAAAGAAACAAAAAAGAAAAATCAGGGGACCAGTGGCTGGAGAGAAGAACTATTTAGAGATCTTTGTTTTAGGTCATCTTGCACAGGAGAAAGAGGAGAAAGAAGACACTTTGTGTCTCCATAAGGGACCTGGTAGAGGCTGCAGCTGCCCTTGTGCCTGGTCTCTCAGGAATTTAAAACCCCAGATGAAGACCCAGGTGGAAAACCCCGGGATCTCTACTGAAGATAGTCAAGTACCTCTCCCTTCCTTCATTAACAGTGGCTAACGGCTTTGCCGGGTCCTAGAAAAAATTTCATTTCCATAATAGACATATGTGTGTCTTAAGGGGAAAAGCCTAATCCAGCCTGAAAAATGTGGTTTTTCATTCTAGATTTTGGCTGGGTGCCCTTTGGCCAGTCACCCTCCGCACACTCCCTGAGGTGCCTCGGGGTGCCAGCTACATTGCTAGGTGCAGGAAATTCAAGGGTAAATAAAATATTCTGTTTCTGCCTTTGAAACTGTCACATCTTTGGGCCTCCACTTCATCTGTAAAGTAAGAGGACTGGAGCGTAGACATCCAAACCCTTTTTTTCTAGCCAAAGACGACTAGCCTGGGGGAACAATACAAAGCAAGTTTTGCTGCGGTCTCCATTTCCACTTGTTAAAAAGAAAATCAAATCCACGGTTTCAGTCATTTGATGAGGGGATGTGATGGGATGTTCTTACCAAATGACAATTTTCATCCTTTTAAAAAATACATACTAGCCATTTGGAAGTTATCACATACATGAGTTCCTGACTTCCAGACACTCCATAAATCACTGTACCATCCCATCCGACATTATCAGCATGTTTCTCCTGATAATGCATTTTTGCGCCTGAACAATATTTCTAGTTACTGCTATTCACACTCAGTCTTTCTTATCAAATCAGAGTATCTCCACCGTTTTTCAAACCAAAATGTTGAACCTCTGTTTTAGACAGTATCTGACTACTGGGAGTTTACATCAAAGTAAACTGATTTAGATACCTAAAAAGGACCCACAAAAATCTGAAAAGAGTAAAGCCAGAGATACATGATGTAGTATACACATTGCAGGGCAGGCAAACAATCTGTTTTATAGTAATCTGAAGTTAACCAACGCTATGCATGTTGAGGCATGAAAAATTGGCAAGGCAAGAAGTCACGGGGCTTTGCAAAACTATACCATAGGTCTGCAAAGATGAGAAACAGTGATTTCTCATTAGTCTTCATGGCTAAAGAAGAACGTGTGAAATGTAGAGGCTTGAGAATTAAGACAAAATCACCAAGATCTGGAAAGGGAGGTAGAGCAGAGGCTGCGAACACTGGCTTTGCCTCCCGTAGACCTGGGCTTGAATTCAGTTCTGCTGTGTATCTGACATTTTAATATAGACAAGTTATAAACTTTCTAAACCTTATTTTTCTTAATAATGCTTTATAGGATTGTTGTGGATATTAAATGAAATCGTGTATCTAAAATTCTTAGCCCCACTGCCCAGTAGTACTTCAATACATGGTGGTGATTATCTACAAGACTTTTCCTATATAAAGCATTTTACAATATATTATATACATTTATATACATGCATATATATTCAATTAATTTATATGTATTTAAAAACTTAAAAACCTTTGATAAAGAGATATCAGCACTAAACAGCCAGCCTAGGATTTATTTACACATTAAAACTTTTTCTAATTGACAACAATTTTTCTAAACGGGGAACACAAATTTTAATATACATGTTTAAAGTCGTAACTTTTCCTCCAAACATTGTTTCAGCTGCATCACACAAATTTTTTTATGTTGTCTTTTCTCTTTCATTCAGTACAAAATATTTTTTTATTTTCCTTGCCATTTCTTCTTTGGCCCTGGGACATTTAGAAATGTTATCTAATTTCCAGATATTGTGGGAGATTTTTCAAATTTCTGCTGTTTATTTCTAATTTAGTTCTATTGTGATTGAAGAACATACTTTGCATGACTTCAATCTTTTTATGTTTATGAAAACTTGTTTACTTGTTTTAGGGCCTATTATACAGTCTATCCTGGAAAACGTTTCAAATGCACTTGAAAAAATAAATTTTGCCGCGGTAAGGTGAGGTATTCTATTAACACAAATGTCAGTTAGAACATGTTAACAGCGTTTTTTCAATTTTCTATATCCGTACTGATTTTCTGTCTACTTATTCTATCAGTATCAAGGGCCTTGAAATTTTGAACTGTAATTACTGAATAGTCTACATCACCTTTCAGTGCTCTCAGTTTCTGTTTTACATATTTTAGAGTCCTGTTGTTAGGTGCATATGCACTTAATCATTGTATCTGTGTGACGGCTGGTTAGCTCAGTTCATTAGAACATGATTCTAATAAAATCATTATATCTTCCTGATGTATTGACCCTTTTATATTTGGGAGATTTCCTTCTGTATCTCTAGTAATATTTATTTTCTAAAAGTCTATTTTGTTTGATTTTAATATACCCACTCCAGCTATCTTATTGTTAATGTTTATACAATACATTTTTTCCATTCTTTTACTTTCAGTCTAGCTGTATCTTTGAATTTAAAGTGTGTCTCTTGCAATCAGCACATAGTTGAATTCTGTATCCCATCTGATGCTCTTTGTGTTTTCACTGGAACCTTTAGTCAGGTTAATGGACTACTGAATATGATTATTGATATGATTGGATTTATGCCTGCCATTTTGCTGTTTGCTTGCAATATAGCTCATGTCTTTTTTGTTCCTCTGTTTCTCCTTTACTGCTCTCTTTAGGTTAAACAAATTTTGGTTTTGGTGTATCATTTTAATTATTCTGTTGATTGTCTTTTTAGTTATTTTCTTAGTGTTTGCTGTAGGCATTAAAATGTACTCTTAATTTATCAATATAATCTGTGTTAATACTGATTTAATTTCAGTAAAATCTAACACCTGCCTATGCTCCTGGCTTAATTTCCTGCTCTCTGCTTTGTGCTATATTGTCATATATATCTATATAACATTATACACTCAATAATACAACATTTTGATTTTTGCAATATACAATCTGATGGGATTTTTTTAAACTTAAAAGAAAAGGTATATATTTATATAGTCTTTTATATTTACCCACATAGTTACTATTTCCGGCATTCTTTATTGCTCCCTGTGGATTTGCCTTATGGTATCATTTTCTTTCATTTCTGATAGAATTTCTTGGAAGGCAGGTCTGCTAGAAATAATTTCAGTCTTTGTTTATCTGAGAATGTTTTTATTTCACCTTAATTTTTGAAAGATAGTTTTGCTGCATATTTGTGGTTGACAGTTTTCTTTCATCATTTTGAACAAGTCACTCCACTGCTCCTGGCCTCCATTGTTTCAGACAAGAAATCAGGCCATAATTGCGTTGTTGTTCCCCATTGTTTAGGATAAGTTAGTTTTCTCCTGCTGCTTTTGAGATTTTCTATTTGTGTTCAGTTTTCAGTAATTTTACTATAATGTGTACAGGTGGAGATTTTCATGTTCACCCTACTTAAAGTTTATTGAGATTTGAAGATGTGTAAATTAATGTTTTTCATCAAATTTGTGTAATTTTCAGCCATTATTTATTCAAGTATTTTGCCTGCCACTTTTCTCTTTCTTCTCTTTCTTGGACTCTCATTGCATGTAAGTAGGTGTGTTTGATGTCATCCCATAGGTCTCTGACGCTTTGCTCATTTTTCTTTAGTCTATTTTTCTCCCTATACTTCAGAGTAGTTAATTTCTATTGAGCTATCTCAAGTTCACTGATTATTCCTTCTGCCATCTTAAATCTGCCCATTTAAATTTTTATTTGTTATAGTGCTTTTAAATTTTAGAATTTCCATTGGTTCCTTTTTATTGTTTCTTTTTCTCTGTTGAGAATTCCTATTTGAGTGTCATTGCCATCATACTTTCCTTTAATTTCTAAAATGTAAGAGCTGCTTTGAAGTCTTTGTGTGCTGAATGTATTTGGATCCACTCAGAATCAGTTTCTATGGATTTTTTTTCCCTGAGTATGCATCACATTTTCCTGTTTCTTTGAATATCTCATGATGTCTTATCGAAAACTAGACATTTGGATTATATATTGTAACAATTCTGGATTATGATTTTTTCCCTGTGAGGCAGTTTTTGTTTTTAGTAATATATTAAAATACTTGGACTTAATTTACAGAATCTGTCTCCCTGAGATGTGCAGCCACTGATGTCTCTGCTCAGTTTTTTTTTTTTTTTGTATGTGTGTGTAATTGTCATTTTATTTTTATTTATTTATTTTAGAGACAGGGTCTAACTCTGTCTCCCAGGTCATTTTCTTTTCTTTCATTATTTTCTTTCTTTCTTTCTTTCTTTCTTTCTTTCTCTTTCTTTCTTTCTCTTTCTTTCTTTCTTTCTTTCTTTCTCTTTCTTTCTTTCTTTCTCTCTCTCTCTCTCTCTTCCTTTCTCTCTTTCTTTCTTTCCCATTTTGCCTAGTTTCCTATGTGTTGCCATGTCTGCATAGCTTGCTGGTACCTCTATGACTGATGAGAGGTTGTGCTCAAGCACTTTAAGCCTATGAGGCTTCCACCCTCTGCTGATAGATCTATTTGTGAATTGTGTGTGTGGAGGTGCTAAGGAGGGATTCAAAGTTC